>OZ007583.1:24763008-24921198 GCA_963931925.1 Onchidella celtica
CCTGTGAATAAGAGCCCATCGGGCGGACATAAAGGGAAGCAGTCGAGAAGACTAGTGAGAGTCTTTCCAGTAATGACTGGTATGTAGAACGTTGATTGATTATTATGATTGATGTATTATATTATATTCGTCTATTACCACGATGTGAATAAGTATATGTGAGGAATGTGGAAGTCCTTGATATTGGATATAGCAATGTGCGCCACGAGCGATAGATGAAAGTGACTTCATGGATTTGTAGCGCGAGTGAGTAGTGTGTACTCCGATGGAAGTGTGTTACCGTAAGATGTGTGGTGAGTGAAAGGTGAACTAGTGTGTGTACGTTTCATGGGTTGTAAGGAGAGGTGGAGTGAATAGAAATGGTAGGGTATTATACCAATGTAATATTATTCTTGTAGGTGTCGGGGACGGGCCGCAGAGCCACCTCGATGAGCACAGGGGATAGGCCAGCATAGGGCCGGAGGCCACACATAGGCCAGAAGTGAGGCTGTCAGTGCAGGACAGTAGAGGCACATAAAGTCGTGGCAGTCAGGCCACGGACAGGGACGTAGATATGAGAGTGAATGAGATACTATATTGTTGCCATGTTGATAGGCTAGTGAACTGATACTATGTTGTTGCCATGTTGATGGCTATGGAAATAATAATGTGTTATTGCCCTGCTGAGGTGCTAGGGGAGTGCTAAGGTGTATGACGATAGGAAGGGGATATTGAGAGACTGCGGTGCCAGTGAATTATTAATGTGCTATTAAGACCCTGAGGGGAGAGGCTGAGGCCGAAGTGCCTTTAGGAGTAACTACCGGATTGTGGATCCGAGGGAGAGTGTGTGTGAGAATAAGGCCGTTGTACGGCCGTGCATTTCAATAATATAATGTATGTAATTGCGCTATTATATGTATAATTATGTTTAATAAATGTGTGAGTCTGATGGGTTGTTCTGTTAAGTGTTAAACTTGTTTGTTCGTGATTGTTGTCCTGTCATACTTATTACATCTCCCAGTCTGGGATTTGTGACACAGTGAATGGCAGACAGACAGATGTTTGAACTGTTACATTTAATTGTTTTATTCTGATTATAAGGTTAAATAAAACAGAACTCACCTTCAACGCTCATCTCCCCGCTAATTTCCTTCCATGCTTTATCAACGATGTTCCTGTTGGCATACTCTTTCATTCTTTTGTCACAAATACAAGGTCTTTTAAATACGGCAGCAATCAGTTTATCAACATCCATTGTTCGTTTAGCAACACACAGTGTGAACATGTGTCAACTGACTCTTCACCACCTACACAATCCGGCGCGAGACACGCGTCAAGAATGAGAAATTTGTTCTGGTTATTTGACCCGCCTGGCGGCAAATTAGCAGCCTCTCGCTACATGCCTCGACTATGTAAACTTACAGAGAACAGTGTGTCACTTTACTCGCGCGAGCCTGCGCGCTACCAGCGGGCCGTGAAATTTCCCGAAACCCGCCGCCACTATAAACACGGCCTAACACGTTTCAGTAACATTTTTATTTTTTAAAAAGTTCAGATACGATTTTCTCGAAATTGCACTTTTGATCAATGATTTCTGAACTAATCTAGACTCTAGATCTAGAAATCTAGTTTTTTTTATTTATACACCAAGTGGTATGAAATTTGGCTAACATGTTTGAACAAATAAAAAAAATTCATACAGAAGGAAATTAACTTTTCATTTTTTTTTTTTTGGTTGAATTTTTTTGTGGTAGAAAATGAGAAAAAATGGACTTCCGCTACATACTATTTTCAAAAATTTATAACAAAAGATCTGTGAGAGATATCAAAATTCCCTTCTGTATAAAGTTTTTAATTGGATTGAATAAGACAAAAGAGAAGTTTCAAATAAATCCAGTAAAAATTTGGCGAAGCCTATCTAGATCTAGAGATCTTCCCCATTATTGAATTTGCTACTTTTTTGGGACTCAAAATCCAAGATGGCGGCGCTTCCATGGCAACCATGTGACAAATTAAAAAAAAAAAAATTCTGCTAATTCAGACATCCTGAATTCGATTATAATAGTTAAAATTGTCTATTTCTCATAATAACGAAAATTGCCTTCAGGACCCGCACCCCCCCCCCTCTTAAAGTTCTATGGGGAGGTCCTCCGCCCGTCCGCGCCAGTCAAGAAAACACACTAAAGAGGGGACTTTTGAGCGAGCTTATCAAAAAGTTGGGTTTAGTATTTGGGAAGGTCTTCCGCCCGTCCGCTCCAGTCAAGAAAACACAACTACCCCAGCCTCTTTTCGCCTGATTAGTCAATCTGACTACCGCCCTTTGATACAAAGTAACTGACTAGACCCTCACGCCCCCAGGTCCATCTGACAATTCCATGTGTAGTGTTTAAATTGATAACAGTGACAATGTGTAACCTTGGGCTTTACTTAATAGCGGTAAAAATTATGGCGCGGACGGGCGGAAGGACTCCCAGTATTTTTTGTATGGGACAAAGATAGAACAAAGAAAGAACGAAAGCGCGGGTTAGGGGAGGTCTTCATCATAATTATGTTTAACTTTTTGGTAAGTGCCGCGGACTGGGGGAAGACCGTCCGTTCTATGGGCTCTGAGTTCAGTACAACACTGCATGTTGTAATACTTCAAAAAAAAAAATCAAAGCCTCATTTGTTTTGTACAGTATAAAAGCAAATGTGCAAGTGGAGAGCTGTTACTGTTACATTGTAAAGCGCTTTGGGTCCACTTTATAGAGAAAGGTGCTATAATAATTATACGAGACTCGACTGCTTTTATTGTAAACTAGCTGAGTTCCCGGCCCTGCCCGGGATAAATCGATTTATTAGTTTCAATTCTGGGTGATTATTATGGACCTGCTTCATTTTGCCTGTTCCTTTAGCTTTATTTTATTTTTGTTTGTTTGTTTGTTTTTAGATACGTTTTACTGCTCTCCCTTTGCGCGTTGGCGTCCTGCCAGCATCCGTCAAATGGCCATGATTTGCGCACGGGTTAGTTTGTTTGCACATCGCAGGAAGTGATAACGTCATATTGTGTTAATGGAAAAGAAATATATTTTCCTAGGAATAATATTGAAAACACAAACCTGTACTTTTTGGCCATGCAGCGTCAATCTCTCAGTTCCAGACCCTTTCTTTTTCCTAGTCTAGGCACATTTATACTTAATAGTCTTTGAACTCAATCTCATCATTCAAACCAGTCCTAACCGGAAGTTATTTTGTGAGTGTGATATATATACCGGAACCAATCTTAGTTACATTAATTTGCGGAAAAAATAGACCGAACGCCAATGTGTCGCAACCTAGCAACTAATGCAAACGTTCTGCGAGTTATCAATTATTTTTTTATTTTCTGTGCCGGGGACACGACGACAGTCTATACTAAGCGTTGTATAAAATCTGAGGGCCACCGAATCAGCATTAAAAGAGGAATAGCGAAAGGTGCGCTGCCATTGTCGTAAGGTTTCACTTTTATTAATATAGATGTTAGTTGCCGAAAAAAATTTGTGTGCAACGTTCCTTTTTCTCAAGGCTTTGAAATGCTCATTTCAGACAACCTTGATTTTGTTCATTCTAGCCACGAAATTTGAAAGTCCAAAGACACCTTTTGCAGACATGTAAAACTAAAAGCAAGAAAGCCTTTGTTACCCGACCTGCCGATGAGTGACCTCAGGTGCGTTTTTGCTTTACCGGTCTTTTTTAAATATACAAGAATATATTATATCAGAGGATGTCTTGTCGAATCCCTAACCCTGCCCCCTGCTCTTTCAGCATAAATAATTAAGGCTGTCGTGTAAGGAGTATTTCGGGGGGAGCTCTCTAGCTCTGGAATCACAAAAGGCTTTTAAATATGTATGTACCCCTGGCGAAAAAAAAAATAATCGGCGGACATTAATAATGTATCGAGGGCGAAACGTAAGCGTAATATCCAAGGGTTGTATCAGTGGCAAAGTCGCCTCTCGCATGAAGTTGAAGAAAGTCTTCACTACACATACAGACAGGTGACGGAGGGGGCATCACCAAACCTCTGCATGCCATTATTCCCACTGTATAAAATAAGGAAGCGCACTGGACAGTGCATACCGTACAACGCACACTAATTAGCTCTATCATTTGCATTGCCACTTTCTTGTCTGGATCTTATTTTGCATAAAATCAAAAATGGTAATTTGGCATGTGTTTTCAGGACATTTCATTCTGTAACTTAAACGCTGATCAGGTCCCTGCATAAGTGGTACAGGCCGGACCCAGGATGGGAAATGTAGGCCGCCATTTCAAAGTTTTCATGAAGTATATTTGTAATAACGAAGTACTAAATACATGTGATTTTTTTAAAATAAATATTCTATAAAATAGTATTATATGACGTGGAGTCTCCGATTCCTTATCAGTTTCCTTTCCCGAACCTTTGCCTCCACCAGGGGGGAGTAGGCCCCCTCAAAACCGAAGGTCCATGCCAACTGACCCACTTTGCCTCCCCCCCCCCCCCCCACCCCCAATCTGGTCTGACGCTGATTATTTTTATTGCACACGGTGTCCTGCGGATGGATCCTCAGAAAGCAGCAGTAACTATTCAGATGAACGTCAAACAACTACTGCAGGGGCAACAAATGAAAATGAGTTATTAATTTATCGAATTGGCTTTTGTTCAGTCATGTTGTACTCGCTCATAAAATTAGTGCCGAGGGAGGGAGGCAGATGGGACCCCCGGGGGGAAGGAAAGGAAGGGGAGGGAGGGAGATGGGACTCCCCGGGGGGAGGGAAGGGAAGGGGAGGGAGGGAGATGGGACTCCCCGGGGGGAGGGAAGGGAAGGGGAGGGAGGGAGATGGGACTCCCCGGGGGGAGGGAAGGGAAGGGGAGGGAGGGAGATGGGACCCCCGGGTGGGGAGGGGAGGGAGGGAGATGAGACCCCCGGCGGGGGGAGGGAAGGGAAGGGAGGGAGATGGGACCCCCGGGGGGGAGGGACGGGAAGGGAGGGAGATGGGACTCCCCGGGGGGGAAGGGAAGGGAGGGAGATGGGACTCCCCGGGGGGGAAGGGAAGGGAGGGAGATGGGACTCCCCGGGGGGGGGAAGGGAAGGGAGGGAGATGGGACTCCCCGGGGGGGGGGAGGGAAGGGAGGGAGATGGGACTCCCCGGGGGGGAAGGGAAGGGAGAGATTGGACCCCGGGTGGGGAGGGGAGAGAGGGAGATGGGACCCCCGGGTGGGAGGGAAGGGGAGGGAGGGAGATGGGAACCCCGGGGGGAGGGAAGGGAGGGAGATGGGACCCCCGGTTGGGGAGGGGAGGGAGGGAGATGGGACCCCCCCCCCCCCGAGTGGGGAGGGAAGGGGAGGGAGACGGGACCCACCCGGGTGGGGAGGGAAGGGGAGGGAGGGAGATGGGACCCCCGGGTGGGGAGGGAAGGGGAGGGAGGGAAATGGGACCCCCGGGGGGAAGGGAAGGGAGGGAGATGGGACCCCCGGGGGGAAGGGAAGGGAGGGAGATGGGACCCACGGGGGGGAAGGGAAGGGAGGGAGATGGGACCCCGGGGGGAGGGAAGGGAGTGAGATGGGACCCCCGGGGGGGGAGGGAGGGAGATGGGACCTCCGGGGGGGGAGGGAAGGGAGCGAGATGGGACCCCCGGGGGGGAGGGAAGGGAAGGGAGGGATTTGGGACCCCCGGGGGGGAAGGGATGGAGGGAGATGGGACCCGGGGAGGGAGGGAGATGGGACCCGAGGAGGGAGGAAGGGAGGGACCCCGGGGGAGGGAGATGGGGAGAAGGGGGCATTACCAACAAGTAAGAACATTGCTTACACACACATACAAAAACACACACACTGTAAGAACAACCCATTAGGAAAAACTAACAACAGCATATTACATCAGGAAACACATATCATGAACTTTTAATTTCAGGTGTTCATTATTGTAAAATGCACGAGTCTGGGATCTAACATAAAAATGAAGTTATTGCAGGCAATGACATGAAAGTAAATGCATGTATCAAATATGGTATACAAGATATTAAGAAAACTGTTTTCTCTGCAATATCACGCAGGAAAAGTGTATTCTTTTCCAGTATGAAAGCCTTTACGTAACTTCGACTATCCCAGACAGGATGACGATTAGTTAGGAAATAGCACAGGGGACATCCAATAATAATATGTTACCCGGGAGCCACTTTTCAAACTATGCTGGGAAAAAAGTAATGGGTGTGTTGTAAGGGTAAGGGGTTGTGCCGTAAAGGGTAGTAATCAAATTAACATTTTGGATTAGCATTATCTTCCTTGTGACGAGCGACCATCTTGGAAAAGAGCACGATCATTATTTTTTTTTACGACTTCCCACCAGTTACCAAGATTATATCCCATCAGTTACTCAAACTAAATGCCTCGTTGTGCTTAAAAGTAAAACTTGATTATTTATACTTTTCTGTACTCTCAAATGCATTTTTTTGAATGTAGAAAAACAGATCACTAGTCCTGTTCGTTTGGTTTCACAAATTTTGCATGATATTTTTTCTGTCCCATCAGTTACCAACTAAAGTGAAGGCAATTGAATGGACTCGTGTTAATTTTTATTATTTAAAGCATATGATCATCTCTGTACCATTTTTCTGGAAGATTGATTAATCCTTTTTGAAATAAATGGTTTGTTATTTATTTAGTGGCCTTTTCTTTCTTAATGTATTGTCTCCCCCGTCAGTTACAATGGAATGTCCCACAGAGATTACTGTGCCTCTCAAATCTTTGTCAAACAAACTAATGTTTATATGATAGTATTATTTAATTATAACATATTTATTACAAATCACACGAGTCTATTGGTGGCAGCTTTGTATTTTCAATTACTCTTTGTTTGATCCTAAATTTTCTACTGCCATATTAAATTTTGATATGTTTTATCACACAAACATGTGTAATATAATGTAATAATTAACCTGTATAGCGCCCAAATCCACACCAAAAAATGATGTGCTCTAACTTCTAAAGCGCTGAACTAAAATTAAAAACAGGGTTAACATAAAATCAGTGTCATCATGCTCTCACTCACACATGTAAACAAACACTTGATCTACTCTCATCCTCATAATGTTTTATCACAGAAATATAATATCATGATTTCTTACATAATTATGTTAGCAAGAACTAGCCAAATTTGTGAAACAAACAAAAAGTAGAAAATCAATAATCATCTTTATAATAATAATAATAATAATAATGGATGGCATTTATATAGCGCATATCCATTAAAAATGCTCTATGCGCTTTACAGAAGCAACATGTCAAAATACATGGCTAAAGCAATCACAAAAAATCAAACATGGTACTCTTAATTAAAATAGAAGGGGCATAACAGAAACACCCTTATAAAAGCTCACACACACACCCACACACCCACATGGGCGGGCGCACACGCACAGATGCCAAACTTGAATTGATGTACATTTACTCACTGCTCAAAGTATGATGAAAATAAAATTGTTTTGACTTGTTTCTTGAACGTTTCCAAATTCTCGGCTTCTCTAGTGGATTTCGGAAGCTTATTCCACATGAGTGGGGCAAAATATGAGAAAGAGCGCTGGCCGTACGCCTTATAATTTACTTTAGGTTTAAGAAGGGTCATTATATCACTCGATGATCTGAGTGCTCTTGAAGGTACATAAGGTGTTAAAAACTGGTGTAGATAATCTGGGGACAAGTTGTTTAAGCACTTATAGCATATTAGGCAAATTTTATATGTGATGCGTTCTTTCACTGGGAGCCAATGTAGTTCCTTCAAAATAGGAGTCACGTTATCATGTTATTGTTTCTTAGTAATTATTTTAGCAGCACCATTTTGTACCCTTTGAAGTTGCTGTATGTTTTCTTCTGTTATGCCAGCTAATAATGAACTGCACCTATCTACAAAACAGTTTACAACCCAAACACCAGATCTCAACACTGTGTTGTTTTCTCTGCAGAATATTGCAGTTGTGACCTACAAAACAAAGAAATACAAATTCATACAACACCACCCCATTCCAAATTGTCGTTTTCTCTCTAAAAAAAAAAAAAAAAGACATTATATGATTTATAAAGAGTATTAATTTCATAAATATACTTTTACTAAAAGCACGACCTGTCATGATTGTTTGCAAAGGGTGTAACCGCGAAGCCATGATTGTAATACATCTAATACTTAAGACACGTGATAATAAGTTGGTTAATACAATGCAGGACAAAGATATAAATCAACTTTCTTGTGCCAGGTGCCGGATTCAACTGGTAATTGGAGTAAAAAAAAAAAAAACTGTTGTTGTTGCTTTTTTTTTTCCCATTAGAATTACTAGTAACTGCCCCATTCTTCGAATGGTAAAAAACAAAGCTCACCACTCCAGACCGAAAGGAATCAGCACAAAGACATTGATGTCGAGACACTTTGGGTCATCCACATAAAATCGGCGATCAATAGATAGACAGGATAGTATTACAGTAGTGCACAGTGCACAGTAGTGCGCACAGAGCATTTTTCATGGGCTCATGTGTTCGTAAAAAATGATCTAAATATTTGTGCACAGTTTTCTTGGTATGAATGAATGGCACTCACCTCATCTGTATAACACTATACTCGGTATCATTATCAAAGTTTTCATGGCGTGGCTGTAGTTTACATGGCGTGAACTGTAGTTTACATTTCCGATAAGAGGCGGAAATGACGAAACTGACGGAAGTACATTATCACGTCGTATTTGCTATCATGAATTGATAACTGATAATTATAACTGAATTTCTGGGAAAAAGTAAAGAGTTTCGGGAAAAAATGAGCTCGACACGTACAGGCTTAATACATTTTACATACATGTGCCAAGTTTCATTTCTCTACGTTGCGTAGTAAAAAAGCCTTTGCGGTCGCAAAGTTGGGCCCAAGCTCCATTATTATATGATAGTTGTATTTATAGGGATGCATGTTAAATTGTATTTTTTAAAATCCAAATGATAGAAAAATAATTTTTTAAGATATTATTTGGTGACCAGTTTCTGCTAACCAGGAAAGTAAATCTGATTAAAAACACTAGGTATTTTATTTACCACATAAAAAGCCGAATACTTGAAGTTTCTTTGCATACCTTGGGTGTATGTGAGAGCTGCACCTTTGAAGAGATATTGCCACTTGAAGTTACCTCGACACTTCCCAGGGGCAAAGAAATTTGAAAGTGCTTGTATATTTGCTTTCTTCTCCGTGCTAGTTTTAGCTCTCTTCACAATTTCAAATCATGTGTGTGGAAGCACCCGTTCTATTCAGTGACTTAATCAAACCTTCCCCTTTAATATTGTTACCAGATGATTATTTTTTCTTACAAAACAAACCAACTAATCGGGTCCCTTAAAGGAATTCTTGATATCAACCTGACATTTGACATTTATCATCTGGATACAACTGTCTTTGATTTTACAGTCATTCTCGGAGTAGGACTATATTTTGTTTTGTTTTGAATATTGCATCTAAAAACTGACCCCCCCCCCCCCTTTTTTTTTTCAGTGCACTAGGTCCATTAATTATGAAGTGTTGAAAGCGCAGACAAGGTGAACACGGTTTTTTTTTTCAAAACTGAACGATTTTAGTCTATTTTCAAGCTCACAAATCATGATTACCTCATCATCTCAAATGCCTATGATTTTCAGCATCAGATCTGTCAGCAATTTAAAGGAGAATAGTATAATATTTATCAAAACATTTGGCGGGAAAGGAGAGGCGCACTGGTGTTGAATCATCTTTCACGTTACATGAATTGGTGTGAAAGTACGTTAATGAAGAAAAAAGAAAGTGGGGGTTGGGGTGGGGGTGGGGGGGGGCAGGTTTAATCCGGGACAACGCACAGACTAATAAAATACCCAGTCTGGATGATCCCATTGTGTGACGTCATGCGAAAGGTCATGAACCATCAGCCATTTTAGGTTTACGCTAGCGTCCGACGCTTCAGCATAGCTACAATTTTGAATGATACCATTTTGACGCGCCTTCTGAACGCGGGAGTTTGGTTCCGCACCAAGAAATTAATACATGTAAAACCAATCTTGACAAATAAAAAGAAATTTCTATTGCAGATAGAAAGTAATCGGAATTTCCCGAGCGGCGGCCTTGTTGATTATACGGTCGCCGCTCGGGAAATTCCGTAAAAAAACGACACAGCCCGAAGCTCGTGTTTCCAGTCTGGTTAATTTATTAGTCTGTGGGACAACGCTAGATCCCTGTGCTGGTATTAAATAAATAAGAACCTGTAACTATTTGGCATACTCACATGCGAAGATAGCAGCAAAGCCCGACAACAGATGCAGGGGAGCAGTTAATTCTTTTCCCAACATAGTTAGGAGGACAAACATCCCGGCAGCTACAACTGCAGCAATGGCAGCCAACATGCCGATGATGGTCAAAGCTTGAACTGCCTCATATTTACCTCCAACTTAATGATAAAGTAAAGGTTTTCTGGATTAAAAAGGTTTGATAACTGGCATTTGATTAAATCATCAAAGATAGTTAATTAGATGGACAGACAGACAGACAGACAGACAGATATGTTGACTTACAAGATTCTTTAAATCTACTTGTAGTATCATCACAGGTACCCCCCGAGCAAGCTTTCCATAGCCCATATGTGTTATCATACTGATATCACAATGGATTATCATGCACGAACCACACGGGTGTAGCCAGTCCAATAGTGTGAAGCAGGAGAGCCAGACATTGCATGAACAGACTTACTGTTGCCAAAACTGCAACAGCCATGGTGGATCCTGAGAATATGAACATTTTAAATGTAGGCCAATGTTTGTTGAGCGTGGTAGTATAAAGGCCGAAGTTTGGGGACCCTAGCATTTTACATAGTAAGCCATAATAGAACTTAATTGCATGTGTTTTATGGCTAGCATTGAGGCTCTGATCCAGGGAAAGACATGGCAGTTGTGTATTTTGTTAACGACCAATTTGAATCCTGGTAATCAGAGGATTATAGCTTACTACAAATGACAACAAGGTTTTTGGCTTGAATTAAACTACTTAATACCATGATCGTTGACATTGGTTACTGAAATGAAATAGGCAAGATCTCATGTATTGATTCGACGAGTACACTAAAGATCATTTTGCCACTAGAGCTCTCGAACAAGTTCCAAAATGATATCGGGTTCCAACAGGAGCTAAATGGAATTCGACCTAACTTTCTTTGCACGTTATTTTCAAGCCATGGTGGTCATATTCGACCGGGAGAGATAATAATTATTATTGACTAGACAAACTAGACTTGAAATATTTACTCGATGTTGTTGCTCACCCATGTATCATATTATAAATGAAGTAACGCCTCCAATGAAAATTAATTATGAAAGGCTTTTTAACCTCTGAGCCTTAAAATTCTACAAAATATCATATAACGCATACAAAGACTGAAAGGTGGACGTGGGCATATTTTAAAAGGTCTTGAAGTTCCCTGTATCTTTAATACTTTCATTGATTTTGAGTCACAACTGTGAGTGTGCATGAGAAAACCCACAATAAGTCGGCAACATGAGATTTTGAGTTCTGTACATATAATAAAAGACAAGACATTTCTGATAAATTGACCCCTAAAACAAGATTTTGAGAAAATGGCATTTAACCCTATGTGGCAACAGCTAATTGACCCATTAATATTGGAGTGATTGATGTTAGGAGACCGTAGTCTAATAACTAAGCCACTATAGAGATCATAGTGAGTAGTGTTCATGGCTCACCTACAGTTTACCCTGTAACATGCCACGGTCCCCTAAACAACAGCTAAGTTGGAAGTTTGTGTCGGACCCATTATTTTCACTTCAAAGCCGTTTTTCTCAAAATCAGCTCTGCCGACTTATTGTGGGTTTTCTCATGCACACTCACATTTACTGAGTTAAACAGAAGAAAATCTTCCGACATTTTGGGCCGGAAAAAAGACGGATGTTGTTCGAATATTATATTCATTAAAAGGTCTGACAGGAAATTTCATAATGCGCCTCAGTTTACACATTGGTGATAGAAATTCAACTTTACAAATTACATTTGCCTATTCCGCGAGTCAGAGGGTCAACTAGTCTTTACAAATTTACGTACTTTGCTAAAGGCCGCCCAGATTACAAATCTGTCGACATTTCAAGTCATAAGGAAAGGATAAGGGGTAGATTAGTACTCATACTGAGCGCCCCTAGCGCAAAACGCTTGGGTGTGCGCACGTATTTATAACAACAGCCTAACTAATATAACTATAATTGGTTACCTTAATGGGGTACTACCTTACTGCTGTTGTTATTGTTGTTCGTCCTTCGATCCGAAGGTCACATCCGGGTTAGTTTCTGTAGGTTGGGAGATATAGTACTAGCACGACACGCCTTCCCAAGCCCCAAGACCCCAGGCAAACTAGGTCAGGGTTGGTGTTTCCTTGTTGGCTTGGTTGTCTGTGCTTTGCATGCAGCACATTTCCTCTGAGCCTCTGTAGTTCGCGCTTTCAATCCCTCTCCCCTCCCCTTTCTTCTTCCATTCTCTCTCTACCCAGGATCTAATGAGAAGAAAAAGGTGGCGAAAAATTAATGTACTAACCATAACAAAAAGATAATTCTGGAAAAGAAAGGCGAAGTCAGGCATTTTAACAACACTGGACTTTCAGATTACAATTAAGTACTAGGCGTTTTCATTTAATGACTTCAAACTAACTAACTAAATTACTTACTAACTAACTCACTAACTAACTAACTAAGTTGAAAAAAAAATAACTAAGGAGATAAATAAAGGAAGAAAGAAAGAAATAATAAATAAATAGATAAACAAATCATAACAACTGTCAGCTAAAATTCATTAAAAAAACAAAACAAAAACAAAATCGACAATTTAAAGACAATTGGAATGTTACATGTGCCTGCATCGATCCTTCGAAACCAAAGCACAAGTCACAATGGATTTATTACACAAAAAGATGAAAAGTAAATAAATCAATACATAAACAAATAAATAAACAGTTGTTAACTTACTTTGCAAAGCTAATTTCCGTTTCACTTTTTTGGTCCTCGCCTCCTAAGTCGATGTAGGATTAAATGACCAACACTCTGCTTTTGACACCAAGCATTACAGCTGTAGAGCCTTCCCATCACCGGCAGAAAACGTCACATACATGCAGCACACCCATGAAATCATGTGACCAGCGACGTTCAAGGTGGGTCAAAGAAATCACTCAGTAGAGCACGGAGCGCTTCGGTCGACCGCGAAGTGCGTCGTTCAGGCGTGGCACAAGGTGATTTGAAAAGATTAACGACACGTGTAACTTATCATTGCATATTATAAAAATTTAAGTTGATATTCATTCAAAGATGACAATCATGTGGAAACTTGAAGCATACGAGATCTCTTTACCCTGTCGATGAAAGGAATGAGTCATATGCCTACGAAATTTTCAGGGATTAAAGTTAGGCCACTTGGTACAATGTAGGTGAAATTTTGGGAAAATCCGATGGTTGGTGTGAACTTTATAGCACATTTAGTGAACATAGCCGGGGAGCCTAAAGGTTGTCTGCTATTTTCAAGGCAACGAAAGAGTCTATTGAATCAAAGATACTAAAACGGAAAGATGAGACACTGTCTTCTTCGCACCATTAAAAAACCGTGCACACAATTTGTGCGCTGATCGGGGGCGGGGCCCATGGCTCATAGTATGAAAAGAATGTTTGATATAATGGTATATTTATGATGCAAAATTGTGGCAGTGCTGCTGCCGATGACTTCATGGGACATTCGAACTGTTCAACGCGGTGGTTAAACACAGTTGTTATGGACTTTGTAAGGGCGATTCGAGGCACATAGATTAACTGCACATGAAAAGTGTGTACAACTCCCATAACTGTGCTTAACCGCCGCGTTGAACAGTTCGAATGTCCCATGACGTAAAATATATAATAGATTCGCCTTTCTAACATTTGGTTAAGATACAAAATCAGTTCTAATAAAAGCAGGAAGAATCTGTGTTGTTTGCTTTTTGTTATGGTACATTGAAGAAGTTCTTTATTAAAATTGGAGGCAACTGAGCAGAACATGTTGATTTCATAGTAGAGAGAAAATCCATTATATACATGACTGCCATATATTTTTGTTTCCTTGGCAACGGCATGAAAGAAAGGAAAAAATCTAGCAACTAATATGAAATGTTATGGCCACAGTCGAAGTTTTCTAAACACTTACATGCTCATGTATTTTCAAAATGTGGAGACATGTCAGGAATAAAACGATTCCTGCGTGATGTTCCAGAGAAAACATTTTACTCAATTCATGTCTTGTTTACTACATTTAATATTTTCTTTTATTTCATTGCTTGCAATAACTTCTTAACTTGAAGAGCATTTTTCCAAAATTGGGTACGTCAAATTTTGCATGAGTTATGACCCCTTTCAAGTAACCATTCAAAATAAGTGTAAGACGTGGTGTAAGTGTTCAGTTAAACCTTGCTATGTCCCGTCTTTATCAGAAGCTTTAATTGAACACTTACACCATGTCTTACATTAATTTTGAATGACTTTGTGAAAGGAGCCATAACTCATGCAAAAATTGTCTTACCCAGTTTTGGCAAAAACGCCCTTCAATTGGATACTGGGTGTCAAGAGCAGGTTAAGTTTATAAATGCCGTGCTAGGCCATGGGTTGAATTCAGAGTTGTTTTTTTTTTTTTAATCTAGTGAAGTGTCCTTGAGCTGTTCTCGTGAGCAATATGTTTTGAGTGTTGTTTTTTTTACATAAAAACTGTAGATGGTTAAAAAGGAATATTTGTAGGTAAACCAGGGATGGCAGAGCAGCTCCAGTTCGTGATTCAATAGCATTGTTAGAGGGTGTGAGGTGGTTGTAATTGACTGTTGACATTCAGTGGTTCGTGAAAGCACGAATTGTGCTGAGTCAAGTTAATAAGATTTTTGGATTTAATTGTTATTAACCTATTTAGAAAACGACCTTGTCTGTCTTAGTGCAAGGCCGTAACCGACTTACACAATAGAATAAATTAATACTGCGAGCTCAGCTCGCATGACTGCACCAATCAAATCTAGGGATTTGGAAGGTAGTTGCAGGTGGCTAGACATTATAAAAGTCAGCCCATACCTATGTCCATCATCACATGCAGAAAAGTATCCACTGCGGAGTGGTCGGCTAATTTCGAGCCAGATCGAAACAGAGACGCAGTAGAGCAGTCCATCTATATGAGGAGCCTAGAAATGACGAGCTCCAGCTAATAGCTACCCGGACTTTGTCCACCATGCAACGCTCTTGTTGATATTCACTGGTTCTTGATAGCCAGGGAAAAATGGTATGCATTGTAATTGTATGTCAGAATTCAGATGTTACCAGCAGTATGAGAGTCTGCTCCTAGAGTCACAGCCAGGCAGTGCCAGTATTAGAATATATGACAGGAGCCATTGCAATGGAGCTGGCGTGTGCTGAGACAGCGAAGAGTATAATTTGTATTAAATATCCTATGAGTCATTAGTTATATTTGATCCAGTACTAGGACCTTTTAGTCCATTCTAAAACTGTATTCTTATTTTGCAGTTACCCTGATAGTCATTTCATTTATATATGTTATCTTTATTCAGCTAACTCAATACATTATTGTGGCCCTACAGGTCTGACAAAACTAATTCATTTGAGTTGTTAATTAATTCCAATAGGAAAGTTAGTGTGTTCGTCGAGTGTGTGTTTTCCTCTTGAATTGCAGTCGTTTGCTATAAACCACACTCGCGACACTGGGAGCATTTATTTTACAAGAATGCCGGCTTGACAATTATTATGAAATTCACGATGTGAATAAACCACAATGTCCTACGTCTTTAATATTGTTCACCCACTGGCTTTTTCTTCTTTATTTGATTTGGCATGTTCCGTTATTGTTAGAAAATAATAGAAGACATATACATGTAAAGGCTTGGAGTGAAGGTGATCTGGACAAATACAAAAAGGTGTAAATGCCAATAAGGGCGGCGTTTACTGACTATATGCAGATGAGAGTTGCAGCATACCTGGTAATTATGTCAAAATAAAAAGTAAGAAAAAACAATCAAATGCAAAAAAAAAAAAAAAAAATCAAATGAAGAAAAACAACAACCGTGGGTGTAATCATTACAACAGCGTGTTGGTAATAATAAATGTTTTTTCTTGGGAGTTTAAGCCACTCCACCCCTGCCGATTCCTCCTTCTTTTATTCTTCTAATTTTCATTTTTTAATAACTTTTTGTTTTTAGTAACACTCCGGTAGGCTTTACTGACCATCAGCACCCCACCCAGGCACTCACCATCCCTGTCTATCTGTTTGTCTGTCTTTCTCTCTCTCTCTCTCTCTCTGTGTCTCTGTCTCTCTTATTCTCTCTCTCTCTCTCTCTCCCTCCCCACCCCCCTCTCTCTCTCTGTCTCTCTGTCTCTCTCTCTCTCTCTCTCTCTCTCTCTCTCTCTCTCTCTCTCTCTCTCTCTCTCTCTCTCGTTTGATTTTAAATTAAATTACCTTTTTTTATCCGCTTTTCCAATTTGGTACATTATTTTTCTTATCATTTGTTAGAAATGTCTTCCCCCCCCCCCCCCCCCCCAGATTTAAACTCAACCGTGATGACACATTTTCTGATTGTGTATGTGTCTGTATCTGTGTGTGTATCTGTGTGTGTCTGTCTGTGTGTGTGTGAGTGAGTGAGTGAGTGAGTGAGTGAGAACGAGCAGAATTGCAGGCATATAGTTTTTTTTTTCCTAGACACTGTTGTCCGTTACAAATAAAAAAAGACCCAGCACATTTTACACCATACATTTATTTCTCCAAACCAAATTAAGGGTCTAGAATTACATTGGTTAGAAACTAATATTCTTACAGTATAAAGGTGGGGTGGGGGTGGAGTTTAGCTCTTTATTTTAGGAGGTTTCGCTGTCCTTGGCATTTACATCTCACGTTTCTTGTTTTTATTTTTCTTGTTCTTGCTTCTGTGTGTTTTTGTGGTAGGGATCAGTTGTTGTTGCTGTTGTTGTTTTTTAGAATTTTACCCTGGCAGCGGCATTGTTCGGCCTGCTCTTCCCTACTTCTAACTGCCAAGGTATTTTTAACATGTGCGACGTGCACACGGGCCCTCCGAATTTTTCGTCGGTAACCGAGAAGACTAGGTGCTCGATCATACCTACCATGGGACCAGGGGCAGGAATCCCCCCCCCCCAAAAAAAATGTCCAACATGCCTGCACCGACCGGGCATCGAACCCCGTACTATCGGCGTGAGAGGCGAGCACCTTGCCTCTAGAACACCGTGTCCATAACGGGTGTTTGGTAAATCACTAGTCAGCACTGTGTCTATCATGTTCATCCAATCTGTTATTGCACGCTAGCAATATTCAAAAGGGGAGATAAATAAGGAGAGCTGACGTATAGCTGCATAACAGGAATTGTTCCTTCCCTTAATTCTCTAAGCCCAGTCCACGCTGAAACCGCCGACTAGTTGGGTGGTGACGTCACGACATTGAGTTTCGGTGAGGAACAACGAGTTGGCTTATGTAGGAGGTGTCATTGGAAATCAATGTCGTCACGCCGCAATCCAAGTAAAAGGCCGATCAAAAAGTGGTTTAAAAGTTGTGTTACTTATCATCGTCAAATGTAAACAGTGGTGTGAAAGGTAAAAATTCAAGTGACTTTACATCATCAAATAATTTGTCTTAATAAAAACTGGGACACTTCAAGCATGTGTACTGTCGCCTGCCCTTTTCACTACATATACCAGGCTATGCAAAAGTGAAATTTCTAACGACCGGCAACAAAATTTGCTGACGACACCAATACATAGGCTTTGATCTCAAATGCTAATGATGAAAATAATTATTCCAAAGTGATTTTAAAAAGTCACTTTGTGGTGTAAAGATCATTTCTTAACTTTAACTATTAAGAAGAACCTAGTCTTGATCTTAGATGTTATACACTATCACTTACATAGCTTACCACTGAAGGCAACGAAGTCGAAATGGTAGATATTATAAATAGCTATGAATAAATTTTGATTCAAAGCTAGACTGGCGCTCTCACATTTCATCTGTACATGGCAGAATAGACAAAATATGGAACTTTGCAAGCACACTATACATGGCAGAATAGACGAAATAATGAACCTTGAAAGCATACTGTATCATTTTAATTTTGATAGAACTCGTTTACATCTATTTAATTTCACGAACGTAGCTTTTGTTCGTTCTATCTCCATTTCCTGAAAAACTGGAGATTTTTTCGAGATATAACAAATGCACAGTTTGATACTAGCTTAACAAACGCTGTGGCACTTATCAAGCTGTTTCACAGTTCCAACTCCTTTTCATGATACTAAAGCCGCAAAAAATTAATGTTTAAAATCGAATTTCTCAGTTCTGCAAAAAGTGGAATTGGAACAAACAAGAACGTGAGGTCGCAATCAATCAGCCAGTTAAAGTTTTAATGCATTTTTGAGTACACTGTCTCAGCCGCCACCTTACAATACACAAAGCCCCTTCGCCTTATTTTGGTATGCTTACACATTTTCAGACCTAGAGGTACCCAAAATTATTTATCGCTCAGTTTGAACGCTGCCATAATCCAAGCAAAAACAAACAAACAAACAAAAAGGAAATGTAAATCTTCATCAAGTAAGAAGGTGGTCCCATAATGGCTCATTTTGCTCAAACACAAAGGGCCGTAATACCATAGGTGGCGCTCCACAAGTGGAGGTATGCTTTCAAGCGCTTTCGCATTATCCGACTCGATGTTATCAATGTGGCGAACGTTGCAAGAAGGATTTATTTAAATCTATTTCGATTCTTGAGCATGATTTGATCAACATTAGGTGCAGCTATGGTGTTTTCTTGCCTTATGATGCAAATGGCTGTATATACCGTGCATAGCTTTATTTAAAAAAATGTCTTTATCATGTGATTTTAGGCATCAGCCATTATCTCATTAAATGAGCTTATGGATCATATTCCCATGCAAAGTGAATTATTGATTGTAAAATCGGAGTTGTAGCCCTATGTACCTGAAATTGAAACACTTTTTCAAAAAAAATTCTTTTTTACGTTTGCAATTCCCCGATAACCTGTCGCCTTTCTATATTCTAATCCTGATTGGCAGTGAAATAAATTATACTCCAGTGAACAGTGGGTGTGTTTTCTTAGTGTTTACTATATGAAACCTTGTTTTATGTTGTGATTTGTATGATTGATACGACTTAAACGTTAACCAATTACTTAAAGTGATATTGATATTAACGAAACATATTTACTGACAGAAATAATAATATAATACAAACAAATTAGGTGGGAAATCTGAAACCAGGCAGGGATTGAGATTAAAAGTAGGTACTCAAAACTGATTTTGGAAAGTCGCTGTATAGACACTTAAATTAAGTTTTCCAATTGAAAGACCTCACTTTCTTAAGAATTTTGATACCAAATTTGTCTCTGTATCTCAATATTTGGCAAAGTTATGATCATCTGAATTTTCATGAAAACACCACCTGTGCGTTATCACTGCAAACATACCAAACTGTAAACACATTCTGTTTACAGACAACAAGCCTAAATTTTTTCAAGGGTTTAAATTATTAATAAGTGGTCTTTTATTTGAATCAAAAATGCCTCTAAATTAAATTTCACTTTTTGACAAGGGAGACAAAAATGTCAAAATTTATCAGTTTTCACTGTCATTATAGAAAATCGACAGATTGACGCAGAAGTAAGAAACACATCATTGTGTTGGTTATTCGAAGGCCTATCCACAGAAGGATAAACGAAATGGTTATTTTCAAAATCAACAGCCATATTGAAGCTTAATTTAGGAGAAAAAAATGCGTAATTTCGCAAATTTTAAAACTCCATACAAACATAAAATCGACATACACATACAACAAATAACTTTCCGTAGCCCAGGCAAAAATATACCAAAATAAAGGTTAGTTATTCAATGTAATCCAAATATCAGTAAATTGTAATTTTGAGTCTGTGTGATCAGATCCATCTTGAAACGATATATGGGTGTTACTCAGCTCCCGCAGATTAGCGATTTTGGCCGTTAAAATGTCCGATAGTGACTACTTTGGGCTCATAATATTAAAGTTATAACAGCAAATTCATGGAATTGAAAAATAACGTTTGAAAGAGGTATTATTTTCAATGATATTATTGGTATGTGGCATTTTAAGTTATTTTATTTTGGTGCTGAACTACAGAGGAATAAGAACGACCCAATTTGATTGCGGCAGTGCCGATAACCATGGTGATTTTTGCAAAAGGGAACAATGCAATAATCTGGCATTTTGGAGAGAAAACTACAGTTTATTATGCGCAGCCGTCACTTCATGGAGCATCAGTATAGGGCAAATCAAGCGGTCACTTCCGGGATCGGCTGCTGTTTGTTTACCTCCAGTTACTGCGCGCCCCCTATCGGATTAAGGGGAAATAATTTCAGCAAAATGAGCCATTAATGTCATTTTTGTGTGTACTTCAGTGTATTTCAGTTTTAAACTTCATTAAGGGCTCTATTCGTTTCAATCAGAGGTAAAAAAACAGAAACTAGTTGTAATGGTTCAAGCCCAAAGAAGAGTCTGGCGATGAAAAAAAAAAAGTCGGTGAAGATCACCGAGAGTCGTGACCTCGGTGTGACAGGGGTTCTAGAAGATGTCAGGAAGTTAAAGGCCGAAACATCTAAAGAAAGAATCCACTACTCTTCCTCTGAAGATCGCCAGCTGCCTCGCTCCACCTGAGATGTTTCTTACCACCGCAGGGAGTTATTTCTTGCTGTTTTTGTTTGTTTATTCTGTTAAAAATTTATTGTAGCACAAGAACATCCCCTTGATTCACTAAGATTTATTTTTCTATTAAAATGCATTAGCATAACCATCTATATTTAACCTTTATCAACGTTGTCAGTACTGACAAAACCTGTAGTTCGAAATGATAAGACGATCGGTGAACACAGAGAACTGGTGATCCAAAGTTGACAACTCCAGTTTAACGGCCTCCAAGCCTAAGTGATCTCCAGCTCCTAACAAAGATAGGGCCGGAAGTTAGCAAGATTTTCTTAAATATTTAATGACACGAAAAGAGCATATCACCTCACCCCCCCCCCACCCCCACCCCTCACTCCCTCCCCCTCTCTCTCTTTCTCTCTCCATCTATCTATCTATCTATCTGTCTATCTATCTATCTATCTATCCATCCATCCATCCATCCATCCATCCATCCATCCATCCATCCATCCATCCATCCATCCATCCATCCATCCATCCATCCATCCATCCATCCATCTATCTATCTATCTATCTATCTATCTATCTATCTATCTATCTATCTATCTATCAATATATATAGCTAATTCTAAATGACAGACTGATAGATAGACAGACAATAAACAGGCAGACAGGCAAATACTGAAATGGTGCCATTTCCCCCATTTGTCGGGAGCATTCTATGTAATCTATATATGGAATGCATGACTGTATAAATTATGCTATGTACTCTTCTCGGTCAAGCTATATTGCAGACCCTGGAGGATATATTGTAGGAGAGAAGCTGCAGATTTTAAGGCCAAACTGCCAAGGCAGTTAGATAATGCACTTACACATGTAAAAAGTTTTGTTACTGTTGTTGTTTTTATGAAAGTGCAGAGTTGCTTCTATTTTTCTGTTTCCAAACTGAGCACAATAATTTCTCCTGACGTTAAACTCCATCTTTTGGGGTCGCCCAACCACTGTTGTTAGGTTGAAAGGTCTGTTACAATTCTAAGAATTTCAATGAATGAAATTTGAAAATAACTGGCTGAGCTATTGGGTCCGATCCCCATGTAGTTTTTTTTAGGCAACTATGAATTTATTTACTTGTTTGTCTGCATAGGTTTTTGTATGTTTTCCCCAAGCTATCTCTTTTATTTTTTTCAAAAGATTGTTTTTGTTTTTTGTCTAGTCCGTATTATTGTTTTCTTTTCTCTATCCATTTATTTACTTTACACGCCAGTACTTATTAAATTTACATTATAAACATCTGTCTACTTTCTATTCTGTTTTTTTTTAATTATGTACCTATCTATTCAGTTATCTGTAGACGCTGAGTCATGCACTGACTGAATACATTCTAAATCATATTTCAATCTGAGCCCCCCCCCCCCCGAAAAAAAACAACAACAGCACACACACACAGAAAACGACTGAATTATTGTTGGGGGGAAAAGCCATGAGACATGAATGGAGGAAACAGGAAAACCAGTTTTAAAAGGAAAGTACCACTTATTTTTTCGCAGTTAAAGACAGTCAGGCTATTGGAAATCAGATCAGCACATTCTAGCGATGTTTTTTCCTACAACACAGAAAATATGTGGGGGTCGGTTATTGTATTGTTCAAGTTTCTCTTGTTTCTTCTGGTTTCTTATCTAAACATAACAAACATAATGCGCATTGTTTATGCCTTTCTAGTTCGGCTGTGGTTTGTTGTAGCGCTTCTTGTTTGTTTCTGTCGCAGGGCTTTGGAACATTAATTTTTTTTTTCACATTTTATCTCTGTCATTTTCAAATTGTATTACCTTGATATGAACAAGCCGCACAGACGTCATAGACTTGCTTTACTTCATGCAATAATTGGATAGATTCGTCAAGCTAATATTTTCAAATCTTTCACCCTGTTTCAGAATTTGACGCGTTTGCAAATTTACGAACTGGAGAACAAAAGGTAGCTCTTTGACTGTACATTGTTGAGTTACCTGATGCATTAGTTTATGAAATCCAAGGCATTTGAACAAGGCTGTTAATTAGCCGCAGGTCTTACAAATTAAACGTATTGTTACTTTCTACTTTCCTTGCCCACTTAACTTGCTGTAAGAATTGTGAGTGGCGATAAAGTGAGGGATGAAGTAGTCATTTTGTGGATAGATGTCAGGTTGTCTCAGCCAGGAAAATGTCTGGGAAATTCATACATTTCAGTGTCCAGATATCCAAAGGACAGATAGAAGTGTCAAAGGCAGACATATGATTTACCATCTTAGTTATCTTTTTTTGATATAAGTACTAATAATAATAATAATAATATTCTTGTCCGTTTGCCTATGATTATCATTGTTACTTAATACAGTGACACTTTGAGCCATCTTGTTTCCAGCACAGTCCATGCTCGAAGGGAACACTTTAGACTCACTTTTCGTTTCTCGGCTGTAAAACAGTTTAAAAAAATAATAGCCGAAAAGTCCCTGTCAGATTACACTTTTTTGAGCACATACTTTTCTAGGGCAGTGATATAACCAACGTCTTCACTCGAGCTACTTGAAAGTTGTCAAGTTTTAGCAATTTGGGGACAAGGTGGTCTAGAGGCAAGGTGCTCGCCTCTCATGCCAAGGGTCCCGGGTTCTAAACCCGGGCAGTGCAGGCATGTTGGAAATTGGATTTTTCTCATATTTTCAAGTCCCTGGTCCTATTGGGGGGTAGGATCGAGTACCTAGTCTTCTCGGATAAGGACGAAAAAATTCGGAGGGCCCGTGTGCACGTTGCGCACGTTAAAGATACCTTGGCAGTTGGAAATCGTAAAGAGCAGGCCGAAAGGCCGCTGCCCGGGCAAAATTGAAAATTGAAATTAATAGATTAAAATTATCCATATCATCCCCCCCTCCCCACCAGCAGCAACAAAATTTATTATTCATTATTAAATATATATTGTTATTAATAAATATTCAAATATTATTTGAGTTGTGTGTTGTGAACTGATGTGAGTTGTGAACTGCTGTGAGTGTGAACTGTTGTGAGTTGTGAACTGCGCCTAACAGGCTGCGTTACAATTTGCTCTGAGATAGAGAGAGAGAGTGAGCGAGACAGGGAGAGAGAAAGAAGCAGTGCAGTGTGTTGAGCGCTTCGCAGGCAGCTCCATTCTGCTCTGTGGTTGACATGTTGTTTCTGTAAAGCGCATAGAGCATTTTAAATGGATATGCCCTATATAAATGCTATACATTATTATTATTATTATTAATTCAGACTTCGCCCGTAGACAATGATTAGCGCAGTACTGGGTCTAGCCAACATCGTGCAGACACTCCGTAAAACTTTAACCTTACGTGACAAGAAATTCCTGTGGTTCCCAGAATTCGACTACCATCATTCCGGGAAGTTCTACTCAGATCACTTAGTTTCTCACAGCAATAAAGAGCCCTGCCAGCTCTGTCTGGAAGTCCATATATTGGAAACCAGAAAACCGAAGGTTAAGGCATGGAAAGACAATGCTCCTTCATTTCATTAAAAAAAAATGTTCGCTTTATCCTGTGTTTTGAGACACTAGATAATGTTTTCAAGCGACATCTCATTGGGATTTGTGGGCACGATTTCTTTAATCGATTCAAATAAACATTTGTCTGTTGATGATAAATCGGGAACAGAGAGTAATTATCTGTTTAGATGGGAAGATAGTTTTCTTCTACAGAGAGAAGACTACAAAGATGCCATGTTGATATCTTTGAAACCAAGGGTTACTTTTTTGCGCATCGAAGCAACAAAACTGAGAACGATCACTGTCTAGTCTGTGTGCAGGTACGCTGGCAAAATATTAAAGACAGCTACAAAAAATCTGTACAAGAAGAAAATACTTCCTCATTGAAAACACCACATCCAGACGTACATGCTGTTTTCTAGTCTTGAACTCTCATTAAAAAATTGTCCGCATTTTTGTAAATTTTATATTCTATTTCTTTATTTAATTTTCTTTTCTTGCTGTTTCAATTTTGTGTCCGAAGAAAATCTGTTGGCCGCAGCTGGGTTTTCCTTTCGTTCTCTTTTGCGTTTTATTACTTCGTGTATGTGAGGCTTTGCAAAATGCAACCCTTTCTTCTTGCCACATTTTAAGGCAGGCACACGGCAAATTTTAGCCGGACATTTTCTGTAAGTACGGTACTTTTTTTTCTATCAAGTGCACCATTTCAGCGTTTTCTTTTTCCTGGTGAAAGCCTGAACCATACAGTAATAACCTGTTGCCCCAAAACTCATTATTCAAGCATGTTGCTGAAAATAGCTAGACATAATAATATTTTTATTTATACATCTACATCCTGGCTTAAGCTGGGCATCTGTTGCATCTTCTGCTTGTTAGAGGAATAACATTTTCGCTGGTTGGAGAATGGGTTGATCCAGAAGATACCCTTATAAAAAGCTCTACGATCATCTTATTTATTCAGTCCAGTTTGAAAAAGGGGTCTCCTGGTCAAAACAAGCTGCACTGATAGAAGAATATAATATTTACAGCGATGATTCAAAAGTTATCTCATATTGGAACCCACTGTCAAAGACAGAGAAGATCGTGAGCTGTGTTCTTCTGTACATCCAGTAATGATGAAATATTGGTTGAAAAAAAAAATTTGGCATGACCTAAATACACACACCAAAAAAAATTTGAACGTAAAAAATATAAATGAACTAGGAGTGCCGATTTCTCAGTTCGGTGATAGTGTGAAAAGTGACCTATTTCACCCCACACTTAGGAAAATAAAAAGTATAGTTCAAACTGGAAAGTGGCTGCTTTCTTTTCATTACAGAGCAGGCAGTAGATAGATCAATTCAATATATAGACAGTAGATAGATCAGATGTAATATGTATAACATTCATACACTAAATACTGTACTCCACTGTTCAGGTGAGAGAAATGAAATACGCAAAAACTCATTGTTTCAGATTCTTGATGCTTCTCAGTCTAACTGTACTATGGCCACAATTTTGCCAACAGCATCCCTCCATTCCTCCTTTCCGGTACAATTCAGACAATATTGACATACTAAACATTCAAAATGTGCAAAAACCTTACATTACAGTAATATGAGTTTTCCCATCAATAGAAAAATGTCCATCACCATTTAAACCTGTATATTATTATAATTCACACATTCTCCACCTTTGAACTCAAAAAGTTTTTTTATTAGGCCACCCACAGTAACCACATTTGGCATGTAGATTTCAAATGCCTGGACACTGACCAAACCACTAGAGAGCAAGATCACAGCCTGCGAGATGCAAAGATAAAATGTGGCAAGAGAAAAAAACTTGTGTACATTGGCATGTAGCGAAGCTTCCAGTAAGACTAGTAAATTTTGTTTTTGCTTCAAGCCTTGATGCGACAGCACAGATTTTCTGTGGTTTGTATGAAGTCCTTTTTTTTCAACCGTTGTCTTAAGTTTATATGGAAAATAACGTGGTACTTCATTTAACACTGTATCTCTCCTGTGTTTTGATTTTAAGTAGTAAATAATAATGTAGAAGGAATGTGTCTGGCTTGTAATTTGACTTTTTTTTTATAGCTCGCTCCCCCATTAGGTTAGAATTAAACTCGGCCCTTGACAGAAAGAAATGTGTTCTGATGCAAAGACGAACATGCAAAAGAAATAATTAAAATATATATATATAAACATAAAAGGGGCCGGAGTGGGGTGGGGGGGGGGGGGTGGGCAATTGACACTGACAGAAAGAAAAGAACTCCTGTTTACTATAATCAGCTATGAAAAATATGCTATACACGTAATTCGGGCAGGTTTGGCCAAAAATATTTTTTTCTTTTTAAAGAGGGAGCGGGGTGGGTATCCTGAATTTTCATGGGAACTGAAATTGCAACAGCTGGAAATACCAACAAAAAATTATACCACACGAACTATGTTTACGATGACAGTCATCACGTCTGGGTGTAAAACCTCCGTGCACCAGTGTGAATTCCTACTCATTGCCACATTCATGCAGACATGGCTGGGATAAAATTAATGCATTTGAAACTGGCGGTGACCAAGAGAAGATCTGTTCTGTGCTACAGAAATGAATCAGAGTAGATGGGCATAAATTATATTCCTTCAGATATTACAGTGAATGCGGACATTTCGGACAAAGGTGGTCGATTTATTCATGAATTTATTTCAATTAATCTGTGCTGCCTTACGAGTTCTCTTCTAAAATATGAGAATAGTCTGCTCACGGTGCCGCGACAAGTATTAGTATCGTACAAAGAAAGACCACAATTCAAGGTAAGTTTGGTAGAATTTCAGAATTATGTATCTGTCTTTACAGTTCATTGACATAATAAACCGCTGAAAATGTCACTTGAACAGGATTTGCATTTTTTTGTCTTGAAAATAATTCTATTGGTTTGTCTCGCGATGTAGAATGTTGTCCTGCCCGGGACAAAGAAAACACACAGGGCTAGAGATTAAACGGAAAGCGTTCCGTATGTCTTGATCACCCAGTCATGATAACCTCATCTTATCCCTAACCCTGTCATTATCCCCCAACCCTTAACCTTTGTTCCCCTGTGGAAAGTGGAAGGTGTAGAGATTGGAGTAATAATTAGATGCAGTTTAGGATTAGCGAACTGAATTTCTACGTGATAGGTGTAGGGTATCTTGACGGCACTCTTTCTGATATTAGTTAATCAGTCACCAGTTTTGCTGAACAGCTCCGCATCGTAATTACATTTGGACTATTACGCTAATACCGTCCAGACCACTCGGTTGGAGCCTCATAATTTGTGGCAGCGTTAATTTTTGGCTCTATGCCAGGTATGCTAGAGATCACAAGTCGAAACAATATTCATGATGCAGCCACCATCTGAACATTGACTGCTATTTTTGCTTACATAAATTCTTTGACCGGAAAATTTTGCCGCCAATTTCCAGCTGCAAAAATTCCATGTTTCTATGTAGGCAAATCCATTTATAGCTGGATCATATATGGACAGATAAATTTGAGATAATGAAAGAAACACCAAACTCCAAAGTCCGTTGAAACCAGCCTAAAAAATGCGAGAGAAAATGAAGAGCAGATTACACTTAATTATTATTAAAGTAAGTTCTCATTGAAATAGTTATCCTAATTTAATACAGGGTCGCTGTGTTAGGAGAGTCTGTGAACGGGCGATCGCGGGGGGGGGGGGGGTTCAGCGGCCCCAGAACGAGTTAGTCCTCTAGATGGATGTTTTGGGAGGAGTACCTTACTCGAGCGCCACTTGATAGATTGATAAGTAACGACGTGAGGGTCTAGTCAGTTTGTATCATCGAGGCCGTAGGCCGATGTTCGTCTGGGCAGTAGTCAGATTGACATATATCAGGGAAAGCCCCCGGGGTAGCTATGTATCATCTCTTTTAGTTAGTTTCTGGTCTTTGGCGCTCGAGTACGGAACTCCTCCCCTCCTTCCGATGTTTTTATAGCTCGGCGTAACATATACATGAAAGTTGTACCCGACTAGTTGTGTAACTCGCTACACCTTGAAAGGGGGTGGGTTGTGCAGATAGCGCTAGTGCGAAATGTCTATAAATCTCCACAGAGAAAAGGCGTGGCGTTGATACCAAATACATGTACTTAGATGATGACCACAAAAAATTGAAACTGCTATGTAATGAAACACGAGAATTCGGAACCTGCTGAAAGTAGAAAGTAATGGAAAACGGTGGCGTAAGTAAGATGGCGGCAGATTACCAGTCGTTTATTCGAGAGGATGGATCAAGACCAGGTCTAGATTCTAGATGTGGTAAAATTATTTCAGAAAAAATCTACATCAAAAGAAAAGTACATCCCAGATCTTCAAAAGTCTAATCTGGCTGTATCAGTGATGGCCACATCCAGTCTAGATCTACTACTGCTTAGCGCTGGACTTTGTATCACCCATAGATTATACAGAATACTTGGCAGAAGTGACCATCTGCAATTGTGTGAACGCTGTTGTGCCGTTTTGTGCAAAAGCTAATCTCAAAAGTTACACACCATAAATCCCACACTTTCAAAATACATGCAAATGACGCAAGTAAGCAGGGGAACTAACTAAGAAATACAAAACAATCATAATTCGGGAATTGTCTCCATTATTATAATCACTCAAGAAATTCACATGAACTAGGCCTGGAACAGTTACGGGCACATGGCAGTATACTGAGATTAGACAGCCTGGGACAGTCCTGGGCACATGGCAGTATACTGAGATTAGACAGCCTGGGACAGTCCTGGGCACATGGCAGTATACTGAGATTAGACAGCCTGGGACAGTCCTGGGCACATGGCAGTATAGTGAGATTAGACAGCCTGGGACAGTCCTGGGCACATGGCAGTATACTGAGATTAGACAGCCTGGGACAGTCCTGGGCACATGGCAGTATAGTGAGATTAGACAGCCTGGGACAGTCCTGGGCACATGGCAGTATAGTGAGATTAGACAGCCTGGGACAGTCCTGGGCACATGGCAGTATAGTGAGATTAGACAGCCTGGGACAGTCCTGGGCACATGGCAGTATAGTGAGATTAGACAGCCTGGGACAGTCCTGGGCACATGGCAGTATAGTGAGATTAGGCAGCCCGGAACAGCTCTGAGCAAAGCAGGGAAGGGGTCCTCTCAACTGGGCAATATAAAACCATGTATTACACTTTGTAATCAGCTTGCTTGTGTTCACAATACATGTTTTGTGCCATGGCAATAAAAGACTGCCCATGTCAACCCATACAATTTACATGATAAACTTTGATGGCTTGGTATGCTGCCAAAATAGGTTTCCCTTTTCAACTTGACATTTATTTTTCTTATTTTTGTTGTTTCACAGGCAAAAACCTTCCATTGGACAATTGGTTGTCCCTTCCACAACTTAGCTATACGAGCAACTTGGTTTCAGCTTCAAAGTTTAGAAACTTAACCAGTGGGTGGATGTCTTATCAACACTTACCAGCAATCAACCTGGAATGGGCGTTGGTTTTTGCAGGCACAAGCCTTCCATTCGACGATTGGTTATCCCCCTCACAACTGAGCCATACAAGGAACTTAGTTTCAGCTTTAAAGTTTACAAACTTAACCAGTGGGTGGATGTCTTATCAACACCTACCAGCAATCAACCTGGAATGGGTGTTAGTTTTTGCAGGCACAAGCCTTCCATTGGACAATTGGTTGTCCCCACACAACTGAGCCATACGAGCAACTTGACTTTAGCTTCGAAGTTTAGAAACTTAACCAGTTGGTGGATGTCTTATCAACATTGACCAGCAATCAACCTGGAATGGGTGTTGGTTTTTGCAGGCACAAGCCTTCCATTGGACGATTGGTTATCCCCCTCACAGCTGAGCCATACAAGCCACTTGACTTCAGCTTCAAAGTTTACAAACTTAAACAGTGGGTGGATGTCTTATGAACGCTTCTCAGCAATAAATCTGGAATGGATGTCAGTACATATGGATCTCTTCCTGTCGAAATGACACAGAAATCGTGGCCAGATCATGTACCAGTAGCTCCTCTCCCTGATGCCATCAGTGAAAGACTATACAACTGCTTCCGAGTTTTTTAATAATAGCTCCTCTCCTTGATATCAGAGTGAAAGCTATCACAACTGCTTCTGAGTTTTCAGTGAAAAGCTCCTCCCCTTGATACCAGAGGAAAAGATGTTACAACAGTTTCCAAGTTTTCAATGGATAACTTCCGTCCTTGATACCAGAGTGAAAGACATCACATGTTCGGAGTTTTCAGTCAAAAGTTCTCCTCCTTGGTGCCAGAGTGAAAGACATCACAACAGGTTCCAAGTTTTCAAGTGCAATGGCAGTTGAGAGTGAGTACAGTTTCAATCACAGTTCAATTCCATGGTGTAGAGCACCATAACTGCACCTGGATCTAGAAAGTATTGTATGCACTTGGATCTAGGAAGTATTATAGTTCAATGTTCAGAAGTAGAAACTTTAAGAAATTTATATTTTTTTCCGTGGAAATCAAAGTATGCGTAGAGGAGAGAGGCTGAAAACAACTGAATTTTCAAGACTTCAGTGATTTGTTTGTTTTTTTTTGGTTCATATGCATATTTCTTGATATATATGTAAATTTTGTTGGATGTCAGTAGAGAAATAACAGTCTATTTAAATGAACCCCCAAATTGGATAGTTGGGATAGAAAGACTTGAATAACATCAACTTTTTCCCCATGGTATAAAAGCTAAAATGGACTTAGCAAAATTTCTTCATGTTGGCATAGTCCGACTTCAACGTAAGGAACTTAAAACATTGACTCCCACACCCACCTCCTAACCAAAAGCGATTTCATGGAACACTAGTAAAGAAAGGCCTGCGGTTATTTTTTTTCTATAGATTTGAGTTTGAGGAAAATTTAGTTACCATGGAACTTTAATCAGCATAAAATAAATCTGAAGGTTTTGGATATCCAGATGAATAACTTTGGCAACACGTTTTCTTCCTCTTGAATTTTGGAGAAAAAAAAACAATTTTCCATGGAACTTTCAATAGCATGTATGTAGAAGTCCGTGTAATGGACATAAAAAGGTTGACGACTTTAACAGTGAATTATCTTCCTCTTGAATTAAGTGGGAGTTTGGAGAGTAAAAATTTAAAAAAAGTAATGAGATATATTATAAATGTTGTGCGGAAGGCAAGTTAAGGGATAAAGGGGAGCAGGTAGCACTCCTCTACATGTAGGAGACTTGATATTAAAACAAAGGGAAGAAATGAGAAACACTCCACTGGAGAGAAAGGGGATATATTTCCCTTCAGGTAAATAAAAAAAGGAAAAAAGAATTACCCTCTAGGACTTGATAATAGGGAAAAAGAAATGGGAGAGCAAGTAATGTAGGAAAGATAAAGACGAAAACAGGACTCACGCAAAAGAACGTTGTTCTGATAGAGATGAGAAACAGAAGTTGAGAATGTAATGAAAAGGATATTTTTGAAACGACTACGAAGGATTGTCTGTGGAGAAATAGTCAACGCCAGAAAAAGTGGAAAATGGACAGGGGTTAGGACTCTAGTTGCCGATAGGAAATGTTCATTCTTGTAAATTGGGATTTCATAATAATAGTGTAGTTGTTGTTTTTTTTTTCATTTGGACCTTTGCTGGCAGTGTGACATTTGTTTTGAATTTGGTCTGGGCTTTATTTCATTACTTTGGGGGGGGGGGGGGGGGGCAAAAATTGACAGGAAATTTTCACCTCAGTGGTCGATTATCTGTAGTGACCCATTGTCCAGTGAGGTCTCCCTTGTTTGTATTTGTGGTCCTGTATGTTGTTGTGTGCGACTCTCTTGTTGCTGTCTCGCCCCGTCTCTTGCATGTGGCACAGGATACAGGTACATAAACTGTACAGTTGGCATAATTTGGGTGTACATAAAATGTACATTCAGTATAGTTTGAGTGTACATAAAATGTACAGTTAGTATAATTTGGGTGTACATAAAATGTAGTTTGTATAGTTTGGGTGTACAGAAAATGTACATAAAATATACAGTAAATAACTTGGATGTACATAAAATGTACAGTTAGTATACTTGTGTTTACATAAAATGTACAGTTAGCATAATTTTGGGTGTACATAAAATGTACAGATAGTATGGTTTTGGGTGTACATAAAATGTACAGTTAGTAAAATCTGGGTGTACGTAAATGCTTTCGTATTATTTGAGTGTACATAAAATGTACAGTTAGTAAAATTTGGGTGTACGTAAATGCTTTCGTATTATTTGGGTGTACATAAGATATTTTTACTATTATTTTGGTGTACAGTTATGTGCCTGTAAGAGATCTCATCTGGCTTTAGAATGGGGATCTATCAAGGAAAGAAGGGTTGTCGACAGCGGCTTCCTGATTTCTCGTCTATCGGTGGGGCCCAGACCCGAACCTTTAAAGATAATCGATCTGGGATGTTCTACCACCTGCAGGTCAACGAGCTCTCCTGGCGCCCAGAGCTCTTTGACCATCGAGATGGAGGACATTATCCAATGGTGGCATTAGATAACACAGATTTTGAATAGGCTGAAGAGGGGATAAAAAGATTATTTTTTATTTTATTTTTTATTCTTTCGTGTAGAATATGTGGAAGGGCATTGTGAAGAGAGGAGTCATGATAGACAGAAATGTAGACAATGATTAATCCTTTTGTTGGAAAATACCAAGTCTCAAGGTTGATGTGGGACAAGACTGGTCGTCCCGTGACTAAAGAAAAAAAATATTAGGAAATCGCTTTCCTCCGCTGGAATAGACAAAATAAAAAAACATGAGGAGAAACACTTCTGTGGAGGGGAGGTCAAGAAAAAAAAAGAAAGAAATGAAGCACCTCCCCTCCAGAAGAGGAATGAAAAAAAAAAGACAAAGGAGAGAGCTCCATGTGACCATTGACAGGATAAACATTTACACAAAAACAGACTGTTTGATCACTAGAAGGAAAGTGCAACGGGAAACGCTTTACTGATATTTGATCCTGATACTGATATTTGATCCCACAATAAGTGACAGGTGGAGAACCTCACAATGGAAAAGAGAGATAGAAATAGGAGAAAATGAGAAGAGGAAGTAAGGAATGAGGGGAATGGTTACAAAGGACTCTGGAATCATTGAACAATAGACGATTCAGGAGCTCTGGAGAGTGAACACGTGACAGTAATTTCTTGGGGCAAAAAATGAAGAAAGGGTGAAATGAAAGAAAAAAAGATTCAGCTTTGCTCTTTTGTTGCTAGGGTCAAGAGAATAGGACAAAAAAAAAGATGCAAAACTTTGTCGTGGGTGAGGTGAGGATGAAGTTAAGACATGAGAAAGGTGTTTCGGATAGACAATGATGGAATGGTTATTGTGAGACAATTCCGTTGTCTCTGAGAGTTTTGTTTTTTTTTGACATAGGCATATGAAAGTGTGGACTTGAGATGGATTTGAATTGACAAAAAGAAGTGGACAAATCATCTGTTTCAGTGGACATGGGCTTTTCAGATAAACTGTGCATACGTAGATCCGTCAGTAACAACAATATTCAGAGAAATAGCTGTAGACCTGGTTCAGATAATACATAAAATGGACACTTGGAAGTGTAAGGAGAAATCTAGCTGCAGACATTGCTCTGATACTACATAAATTGAAGGACACTTGCAAGTGTAATGGGAAATCAAGTAATCATGAATAGTCATAACTGTTAGATAATTTCTGTTTAATGTCGATTACCTTGATGAAATGAGTCAGTAAAGTCTCAGATTTTTCCAATATTATTATTCAGATAAACAGCTATGTATATTGCTCGGATACTACATGAAGTGAAGGACGCTTGTAAATGAAAGGGGAAATAACTACTAGATAATTTCTGGTTAATGTTAAATACTCTGATGAAATAGGTCAGTAAATTCTCAGATTTTCCCAATATGCTTAATTATCATGAATTTTGATAAATTCGTAAGGCACTCTCGCTCCCACGTAATAAATTGTAGGCTATATTGATCGTTGCCAATCCATTGAACGAGCAATGGTGTCAAATTTACATCTCATGGTGAGGGTGGCATTTTTTTCCAGTTCAAGTATAATAGCTTTGCCAGAGTTAACGAGAGTGAATTAGCCATTTAATAGTTGAATCTCCATTGTAAACCAAATATTTTTATATTGTAGGAACCCAATGATGTCAGTAAACAATACAGTACTATAACTGAGACCAGAAAATATAATAGATTTTTTACTTAAAAAAAGAAAAATTTAGTTTTTTGTTTGTTTTGCTCAGAAACTTTGATGTGGAAGATGTATTATGGTCCATCTGAAGTAAATTTTCATTCAGAAAAGTAAAGAGTATCTTATCTCAGTTTTCTGAAATTACCACTATTTACAGCATTTTCTATGCTAGTTGGCACAGAGGAAGTCAGTTTTACCCAGTCACAAGATTTAATGTTCCATAATGTTCCAAAAGGGCTTGGATATCTTTACTGCACATTGGTCATCTGTGAACATTGGCTTGGTGTCATTGGAAAGGCAAACTGCCTTACAGGAAGGGAGAAATACATGAACAGTCCAAGCTCTTTCTCAGCTCTACTATTACTAACTTGCACGTACCCCTCAGCATGTTATTCACATTTCCTTGGCCAGTTTTGCAATTTGCATGTTGAGGAACTTCAAATTTTGTGACTGGTGTAATACTGGAACATGATAGCAACCTTTTGTTATGGCAACCTTGTAAAAATGAGATGATGTCATTTGAGATTTTGCTCTTGATTGATGCAAAGACAAGAAAAAAAAGTTGAGATGAGAGATACTCTTTTGGACTTTCCAAAAAAACTGGTACTGAGAGTAAAAATTCCTTTCCTTTTTTCTGCAATGTGATAAACTTCTTACATGACTTTATTTATGATTTAAACAATAGTTCCTTGCAAATCCGCAAGGAAAAGTTGAAGACAAAAGTCTATTGAGGAAATTTCTCTTTATGTTATCAAGGATTCGGAAGTCATAGCGAACATAGCAGTTCTCGCTGTGGCTAAGAAATATAATGTTTTTTTTTGGTAGCAAAATTGTTCAGCACAAGTGTTTTGGGGAATGTGTAGTCTAGAACCAATGTACTGGAACCTGTCAAAAATGCCATTTTTGCCAACTGAGATGTAATTGAACGCATTAGTTTCAAGTGTTATTTTTTTTTTTTTTTCACTAGATGAAGTTCTTGCAATTATCAGGAATAAACCTGTGAACCCACCGTTCTTATCTCTCTCTTTTTGGTCTACAAAGTTTCCCATAATACACAGCCTTACTACAGATTTCGTGCGCTCCAGAGCACTGTTCACTCATTACTGATAGAGAAAGTCTGCGCACGGAACTGAACGCGTATTAATATCGTTTCCGGTGCCGTGGGCTTACCACAGGGAGCCAAAACAAAGATCATTGTATTGTACATCTTTACAACTTTTTATTTAAAAATACCTGAAACATGAATCAAAACAATCGGTCTATACAAAAGCCATTGGGCTGGAGTAGTTGACACTTATGAACATTAATTTTATAATTTTTGAAACTGTCATTTGGGCTGTAGCGTCGAGCCAAAAAAAAAAAAAAAGGGGCCAAAATTGCGCCATAATGAACTACTCCCGCCACTATTTTTTTTCTTTTTTTATATAATAAGAAAGATTAACATTTTGTGAAGACAATGGAGCATAGATAAAAATTATATAAAATCAACAGGAGGCATAACTGTATTTTGTGTGCAATAAACTCATTAAGAAATAATTTTTTCAAAGTTATGTCCCATTGCCACTGTCCATCATGATTTTAGCGAACTCTGACCAAATTCAAAAGACCGACGGGGGGGGGGGGTGGGGAGGGGGGGTGGGGAGGGGGATAAATTTAAAGACTAACTTTAAAGTGCATAGACTATTAACGTGCCTAACGGAGATGAGGTCTTGAAATAAAGCTGCTGGTACTCAAGCCAACAACTTAATTTACCGAACAGGTAGATCGAAGAAAATGCCAAACTGTCAGGTCAGTGAAAGCCTCAGGTCTGTCAACCTTACTTTCAGCATAAAGTTTCCTGTTTGAATTCTATTCTCCTACCCAAAAATTAAACATAATTTAATTTCGGTAAAGTATTGGGGACTTGTTTTTGTAAACCCCGCCATTTGCAAATTGAAAAGTTTCATTTTTGTGGCAGCAGAGATCATCTCACAATCAACTTCAGCAAACTGACCAAATTTAAAAGAACAAAGAGAAAAAAATGAAAATTAAATTTACAATTTGTGGATGAGACCAGTAAGTTCAAATTAGTTGAAAGAATACTGCCGAATCTTGGAAATGTTACAAAAAGAATGAATGAATGAATAAGTGAAGTAAATTAAATAGATAAAGAAATAAGGCAAATAAGGAAATAGAAATTTTTAGATAATACATACATTTTGATAAAAACCAAATAGAGTTGATATAAATTGGAAATTAACTACCATAGATAAATATGACATGAAAAAACCCTGTTTTTTTTTTTTATTGTGAAAGTCACATTGCCACATTGGGCTTTAAATATTTACATCTGCGAGACGAGGGTTGCAATATCAGTTCAAAGTTTCTAAAGTTCAAAAAAAGGTCAAATTGCAGGAGCTTTGCAATATGATACCATAGTCTTGGAAAGAAAAGTTGAAGGGGCGTGGAACATGACAGTTGTTAAAGTTACAAGTATTCTGTATTCTTGAATCTTCTGATATTGTGTACAAACTGGCTGATGTGTAATTGAATTATTTGCAATCTTGTTTAATTATGGTAATTTGTTAATGTTTGATGACAAACTGCGACTAGTACAAAATTTAGCCTTGCAGGTGTTCTTTGTTTGGGATACCAATGCTGATGTGCGTGAACTGTGTGATGCCATGTGTTGGAATATTATTATTATATTGGTTCATTTGTTCATCCATTCGTTCATCCATTCATTGCTCCATCCATCCATCCATACATCCATCTATTCATCCATTCAACCATTCATCCATTCATTCATCCATTCACCCATCATCCATCCATTCATTCATGTATCCATCCATCCATCCATCTAATCAACCATACATCCTATTCATCTATTCATTATTCATCCACCCATATTTCCATCCTTCCATCGACCCATCCATCCATTCATCCACTCATCCATTCATCCATCCATTCATTCAATCATTACATTTCATTCATTCATTCAAGTTCCACTATTCATGCATTCATCTTTCATTCATCTATTCATTCAGTCATTCATTCATTCATTCATTATTCATCCACCCATTTATCAACCCATCTATCAATCCATCCATTCATCCAGCCATCTATCCATCCGTCCATTCATTCATTGATTCATTCCATCCATCCATCCATCCAACCATCCATTCATTATTTTCATCTTTCTATCCATCCATTCATTCATTCCATCCATCCATCCATCCATCTATCCATCATTCCATCCATCCATTTCTTTCAACCATCCATCCGTCTATTTATTCCATCCATCCATCCATCCATCCATCCATCAATCAATCCAACCATTCATTCATTTCATCCAGACCATTCATCCATTGTGAATTATTGAATTATTTCCAGTGTTGTTAAATTATGGTAACTTGTTTATAGTAGTTTATGTTTGATGAAAACTGTGATTGATACAAAAGTTAGCTTTGCAGGTGTTCATTGTTTGGAATACAGACATTGATCTGTATGAAATTGTATGATGCCAGTTGTGTGAATATTATCACTTTATTGGTTCAATATTGTTCATCCATCTATTCATCCGCCCGTCCATTCAATCATCTATTCATCCATCCATCCATTCATTCATCTATTCATCTGTCCATCCATCCATCCATTCATTCATCTGTCTATTCATCCATTCATCCATCCATTCATTTCATTTCGTTCATTCATTCATTCATTATTCATCCTACGATCCATCGACTCATCCAACCATCCATCAACCCATCCAACCGTCCAACCATTCAACCATCCAACCATCCATCCATCCATCCATCCATCCATCCATCCATCCATCCATCCATCCATCCATCCATCCATCCATCCATCCATCCATCTATCAATCCGTCTTTTCATTCGTTGATTCATTCCATCCATCCACCAATTCATGCATCCACCCATCCATTCATTTCATTTCATTCATTCATTCAATCATTCGTTTATTCAGTCATTCATTCGTTATTCATCCTACGATCCATCCATCCACCCATCCACCCATCCATCCACCCATCCATCCATCCATCCATCCATCCATCCATCCATCCATCCATCTTTTCATTCGTTGAGTCATTCCATCCATCCACCAATTCATGCATCCATCTATCCGTTCATTACTTTCCTCCACACATGTCTATTCATTCATTCCATTCAGTCATTCATTCCATCTATCCATCCATCATTCCATCCCTTCATTTCTTTGAACCCTTCATCCGTCTGTTCATTCATTTCATCTCATCCATCCATCCATTCATTCACTTCATCCAGACCATTCATCCACTGTGAATTATTGAATTATTTGCAATGTTGTTAAATTATGGTAATTTGTTTATAGTAGTTTACTGTGATTGATACAAAAGTTACCTTTCCATTGTTTGGGATACAAATATTGATCTGTGTGCAACTGTATCATGCCAGATGTGGGAATATCATTTTATTGCTTCATTAATCATCTTTTCATCCATCCATCCATCCATCTATTCATCCGCCCATGCATTAATCCGTCTATCTGTCCATCTGTTCATCAATCCATTCATGTATCCATCCATAGATCTATTGATTTTTTCATTCATCCATCTTTCCATACATCCATTCATTCATTTCATTCATCCATCCATCCATCCATCAGCCCATCCATCCATCCATTCATTGATTCATTCATTTTATTTCATTCATTTCATGTATTCATTAATTCAATCATTATTCATCCACCCATCCATCCCTCCATCCGTCGATTCATTCATGGATTCATTCCATCCACCCATTCATTCATTTTTTTTTATTAATCCATCCGTCTATTCATTCATTCATTCATTCATTCCATCAATCCATCCATCCATCCATTCCTTCCATCTATCCATCCGTATATTCATTCATTTATTCATTCATTCCATCCATCCATCATTCCACCCATTCATTAAGACCATGCATTCACAGTGAATTATTGAATTATTTGCATTGTTGTTGAATTATTGTAATTTGTTTATAGTAGTTTATGTTTGATGACAAACTGTGATTGGTACAAACGTTAGCTTTGCGAGTGTTCATTGTTTGGGATACAGACATTGACCTGTGTGAAATTCTATGATGCCAGGTATGGGAATATTAATTCTTTATTTGTTCATTTATTCATCCATCCATACAACCAGTTATTCATCAGCCCATGTCCATCCAACCATTCATTCATCTATTTATCCATCTATCCATTCAGTGATCTATTCATCAATCTATTCATCGATCTATCCATCCATTTACTCATTTATTCATCCATCCAATTTGTCTTCTATCTATCCATCCATCCATCCATCCATCCATCCATTCATTCATTTCATCTCATTTCATTTCATCTCATTCATCCATCCATCCATCCATCCTATTTCATTCATTCGTTTTCATTCATCTATCCTTCAATAAGTTCGTTCATCCATTCGTTCATATATTCATCATTCCTCATTCATTCCATTCATGCATTTTTTGTTTTTCATTATTTACTCATCATTCATTCATTCATCCATCCATCCATCCACCCAGCAATTCATTCATTTCGTTCATTTCATTTATTCATCCATCCATTCCATTTAATTTCATTACATTTATCCATTTATCCATTCATCCATACATCCATACATCCAATCAATGATCCATCCATCTGCCCATTGGATTGAATAATTTGCAGTGTTGTTAGATTATGATCATTTGTTCATTGTAATTTGTTTGATGACAAACTGTGATTGATACAACAGTTAGCTTTGCAGGTGTTCATTGTTTGGGATACAGACATTGATCTGTGTGAAACTGCATAATGCCAGGTGTGGGAGTATTATTTCTTTCTTCTTTCTTTTTTTCATTTGTTCATCCGTCTATCCATTCTATTCATCCATCCATCCACCTATCCACCCATCCATCTATTCACCCGTCCATCCATTCATCCATTCATCCATCCATCCATCCATCCATCCATCCATCCATCCATCCATCCATCCATCCATCCATCCATATTCATCCATCCATATTCATCCATTTATCCATCCATTTATCCATCCATTCATCCATCCATCCATCCATCCATCCATCCATCCATCCATCCATCCATCCATCCATCCATATTCATCCATCCATCCAGCCATCCATCCATCACTGTGACTGTCCATCAGTACGAAGCACTGTGAATTGTCCATCAATATGAAGCACTGTGAATATCCATCAATATGAATCGCAAGTGTAAAAAAATATTGCTGTTGTAGGAAAGAATGATTCACCACTCAATATCTTGTGTAAAGCAAAATATTAAATGAACGCCAATGTTTTCTATACTGAACAAACAACCAACTGAGATTTCATACGTAAACTGTAGATTTTCATATAATCTTAAGGGCTGAATATGGTTAAAAAAAAATGTAACAAAGTGGCAATATGGTGTGTAGCTAATTCCCCCTAATTTCTTTCACGTTTATGGTTGCAAATGTTTTAAGTTGAATAAAATATATTGACACTCTAGCTGTTTTCTCTTTTGTTGTTTAGTATTGTGGCGTGAGAGATTGAGAAATTGATGTGAATGCTGGTGTATCTGTATTGGCTAGTTTCTATACTTTGACACAGTTTCACCTTTCCTGAAAGGGGACTGACAATTTGATGCAGATCTGCGTAACTTAAGAGTTAATCCGTTAAGGCCTGTGGATTTAAGTCATTCAAAAGTCATTCACTGTGGAGTAATAAAAGTTAATCAGAATTTTTATAGTGCCAGTCTTCACAAAGTGGGTCCTAAATGCTCTGAATGAAATAGTAAGAACTTTCTCTCTCTCGCTTTCTGTCGTTGTCTCATCTGTCTGTCTGTCATCGCGAATGCTGCATTCAAAGTTGTTCGGTCTTCATTTTGATTATATGTGCATAGCTATGAAAGTAAGTCCACAAATGGAATTGGAAAAACTTAAAGGCAGACCTAATTCACTCTAGATTTTAAACAAAATCTGAGGTTCATGGAGCCACTCAGAAAGCGTTGTTTATTTAGAACCTATTAATTCCTACACATTAATTGAAAAAAAAGGCTTTTAAGTGATAAATGCATGTACAGCAATGAAAGAAGGCAGAATAAAGGTTATTTTAATTCAGCTATGTAAACTGAATTTGATATCCGGGAAAAATTTGATAAAAGACAATTCAGTGGTAGTGGTCCTGATGCAAAGGAAATAATCCACACATCCAAGGGCCGAACAATTGAATCATGTAAAAATTAAAATGCTTTTCAATAGACAATACCTTTGGCATGAGAGGTGTACACATTGCCTCTACACCAACGTGGTGGAAAATTTCTATCTTTGCTGCCAATCATACTTTAAGACGCCCTTGAACACCGAGACTACTGAGGATATTGTTCTGTCAAAGAGAGAGGGTAGGATAGAGCCCAGTGACCAATAACATCTCACATAAAGCACATCATAAACTGAATCGCCCTTTAAAAGTTATCTTTTTTTTTTTTTAAGGCATTGCCAAGAATTGCAGATTGAGAATCAATTCATTTCATTTTGAAAAATGAATTTTACTTTTTACTTTACTTATTGTTCAGTTTTTTTTTCGTCAGTGACTATTTACCCAGGTGCATTTTATAGTGACAAGTACATGTCATCAACATTATTTTCATTTATTTGCTACGAATATAAAATAATTCTAATAACTGTCTATAGCTCTCTGATGCTATGTCCTCTTTCAGAGGTCTCTTCAGCTCCCTGTCTTTCTGAACTCTCATTAACGATGGATGCACAATGCTGACGTGAACCGCTCGAAGGCCTGAAGTTCTCTCTCGTCCATTTCAAATTATTGCTGCCCCCCACCCACCCACCCCCAAGAAAAAAGTTTACTCTACAACTGTGACTTAAGTTCAGAGATGGTTACGTAAGCAATTCAACGTTCAAACACCCGCCCCCAATAGGCCCATTGTAAATGACGTCACAGAGTGTTTTGGTTTTGTACTTCCGACACCCAAAATTGCGGGTGGATCAACTGACGAGTGTAACTTCGAGATATGTCCAAGCGGTTAAAATGCCTGCTGGTTGCATTGCAGTTGACTCTCATGGCAGGGGTGGAACGGATGGATCCAAGCTGGTCAGATTCCCTACCATCCGTGTAAAGAAAGGAAAGGAAGTGAAAGAATTGACCGAACGTCTCCAATGTGCGTGAACGCACGTGTCATTGTTTACTGTAGTGAACTTTTTTTTTAGCTCGCCGCCTATTGGTTCGCGACTCCTGAAGTGCTCACAGTCCAAATCAGCTAACAAATCAAAATCAATGCTAACATCGCAATGGTTAAGCGTAGGTCCTGACAACTAAAATGGCCGATATCCGCAATGGGCCTATACGCCAAGTTTCTCATGTCCTCAGCCTTTCTCACAAGGACGGCAAAAATTATGGCCCCGAACGTGTCATTAAACCATACCAACTTCCATTACAGGGCCTGTGCGTCTTGCGTGGGTGCGGCTCGGGTGAATCGTTAGCCCTATTTGGTTCACGTCCTAAATTACGGACGACAGTGGCGCGGAAACCTAATTTAATATGATGACGTCGACTGCAGAATCCGGAGATAGTGCTAAATGAAGCGTGTGGTTTATACAGAAAAGCCACATTTTGCAGCCCCCGAGATACCGAGGAACAAATGGACTCATTAACGCAATTTTTACGCAAAGGTTAGAGCTTGCTGAGGAAGTCCCCGAAAGCGCTGAATCTGTCATTCTACTAACCGGAAGTCAAAATATCATCATTACTTTCAGGATGGGGTAAATTAATGTCTTCAGACTTCAATACTCGGGCAATTATGCTGTTCACACCCAAAGATCAGAACCCTATAATGCTGTGTTTTCATTAAAAACAAAAAAAATACATGGCCTTCAATTTTTAATATTAGATCGTTGTTTTTGTTGTTGTTGTTGTTGTTGTTTTGGAGGTGGGAGCATGTTAAATGAAGGACCGTCTTAAAACTGAATATTTTTTCAAAAATTTGATAGTTTGATGGTGCCTGAGTTTCTTGTGTAGAGTGACTATTCACTTTAAATTAACTATCGATCTTGATGACATACTTTTGTCACTGACATCTAACAAAGTGCGGAAACAAAGGCAGAAATGCATGACTATCCATATGGGTTCATCGAAATGCAAACTTTTGCCTGCAATTTAATGAGGTGAAAATGATCAAGACGAATTATAGGTTTTCCATTTGATGTCTTTTATCCCTTTCACAACCATGCAAAGTTAACAATATTCCAAATTACCAAAGCAATGCCGAGAAACTGATTCCTTGATGTTATTCAATTATTTACAAATTTCTCAAGACTTCCCACGTGTTAATTTGCAGTTTTCTTGTCTTGTTTGCATCACGTGTTAACATTATATATTCATGATCAAAGTGAAAGAGCCCCAGCAGGGAGTCTGTAGAAAGACAGAGTGGCAAGTGAATGGACTAACGGATGTAGAAAATGACAGTGCGATAGTTGAACGGACCGGCGGATGTATGAAAAGACGGAGTGACAGATGGAAAGCCTAGTGCATGCAGAAAAAACAACAACAACACTGTGACAATTGAACGGAAGGAGAGACGGTTGACAGATGGAGGGAAGGGTGAGACATGAAACCTAGAGGGACAAGTGAAAAGGATCGAGCCAGACACAGACCAAGAAAATGCTCACAATGATATAATGTACCATCCGAGACATAGGGTACCGAGCCGGTTCAATTCACCAAATTCCGCCCGTCGACTTGGGCGCGTATCATCCATGTCAACAACACAACAATTCGAACCACAGCCCTTCAAAAATGAACGAAAGAGACTAGCACCACAGAGCTCTGTGAGTGGTACTCACCGTGTTTATACGCGCTCACCTTGTGGACATATGAAGAAAGAAGGAATGGTCGGTCTCGGTATTCTGTGTCTGTGTATTCTGTGTATTCTGTGTTACAATCTCAATGCAAATCGTGCAGTGCACAACATTGCAATGAGTTCTTGACATTAGCATTTTTAATGCCATTTATGAAGGTAGCAGCGAACTGGATCAAGTCTAGTTTGCCTCCGTTTTCTTATGAGATGTGGCCTGTAGGGTTAATTGGGACCTTGCGCAGTGATGAGACCGAAAAATGTCCGTCTGGCTAGTTGGTTCGAAAGAAAGTCAATCCTGAGCCAAACCAGTCAGAAGACAGACTTGACTCTGATCCCTATTATTAGCCCCCCCCCCCCCACCCCCCTCGCCCGCTTAGTCTCCTGATGTTCTGTAAGGGCATTATTTCCACTTCAGTTATATCCCATATTGCCACTGATTTTAGCGAGAAAGGATGAAAAATTGGAATGATGGACAGCAAAATGAATCGGATTACAATAGTTACAAAAATTAATGTCTCATTGCGAAGATGGATTATCTCGATATTAAGTCTAAGGTCAGCACGTTAAAATCCCAATACTTGTAAAGTTGGCTAACGATTACAAAGTTAGAATGTCTCAATATTGTGCACTAACCTAGAGGATCCTACCCACTCCCACCCCTACCCCGCCACCCCTCCCCCGACCGGTGTGTGTGTGTGTGTGTGTGGAAAAACGGAATGGCAGAGGAGGGGCCCGATGGATGCAGAAAAAGACAACTGTGACAGCTGACCGGACGGAAAGACTCATAATGTGACAATAAGACAGTTGACTCGTCAACACACCCTATAATGGTTTTACACAGCCCTCTTATACAGGGTCATCAGATTGGCTGATTATCAGTATGCAAACAAAATCAAACTTCAAAACACACCCCCCCCCCCGCCCTCCCCCCCCAAAATAATAATGAAGTAACTGACGTCATCACTGAAGACTTTGCACTTTTAACAAAACTGAGATGGAAACCTTCGTGGGCTACACAACCCACAAAAGATACAATAATTTCATTAAAGAATTTTCCTCTGGTGAAAATTGTTTGATGCATGCAATATTTTAACGTAGTTAGTTTCTTCTGCTCGTTTATTTTTTTTTCTCCGTTGTTTTTTATTTGTTTGTCTTTCCTTCTTTTGTGAAAGAAAACAGAAAAAGAGGATCTCTAACCTGGGAAACCACAGATTTCAGTTTTGTTTTCCTCAAGACCAGGCCCGCCCCTCAATCAGATTAAGAACTGATAATGAGAGAGAGAGAGGTAGCCGAGCTGAGATAAATAGATTAGAGGGCAGAGCTTGTGTAAATCTGTGACGGCCAAACAAATGAAGGGTAGGTCTTTGGGATTTTTCCTGTCTGTAAATTTTGGTTGATCTCCTCTTCGATTCAGACCTTTGACTTATTTAGAGTATCGAATTCCGGGGTCAGTGACTATCTCGGATCTCCACCCCCCCCCCCCTCCCTCCCCCAAAACACACCCACCCACACACCTACGCGCCTACCCCTTCTTCCCTCGTCCTATCCACCCCCTTTCAGGAAAACGAAGAGTGGGTTTTGCCTGTCCAGTACAACGCTAAAAATGCTATGCCTTTGACATCTGCCTGGTCTGGAGTCCTTTGGTACCTTGGTCTTAACTCTTATGGAGTAACAAGCTCTGGATCAGCTGATCAATGGCTGGTCTTCAGATTATTATAAATAAGCCAAACCAAGGGTTCAAGAAGGGCTGACAACGTGCAGTTCAGTGACAGTCCTGGGATTCTTCATAATTATAAGTCCGATACTCAGAATGGTCGTAACAGAAAGCTCGTCAAGAAATAGAAAGGCTTATGTATTTATGTATTTATTTATCTGCTCAATCATTTAATAATCTATTCATTTAGTTAGTTTTCTCATTTCTTTATTCTTTTGTTATTTATCTATTTATTTATATACTTATTTATATATTAATGTTTTATTCATTACTAAATTCATTCATCCCTTTACTTAAATGAGGATTGAAAAAAGACGGATGAGGAACATTTTTTCAAGACTTTTGAATGTTAGACAAATTGCCCTAAACCCAACAGATGATGCAAACATAAGACAGTGGAATTTTCCAAGCACGATAGGGTGGAAATGGACAAATGCAAAGAACATTGTTTTTTTTTTTTTTTTGGTCTTTTACCTTCCTGTCCCCGTCACTTCTTCCGTTCCCGCCTGCCTTGTCTGTGCCCGTGTATATATGTGTGTCTATGTGTGTGTGTTCCACTAGTTCCTCTTTCGGTGTGGGCTACATTCGCCCCCTAGACGGAAAAGGTTGTCAATCAGATATTAATGGACATGAATATAAAATAGTGATTTGAAATTAATCAAGACTCTTTGCCTCAGGTGCTTGATTGTTGTTAGTACTACATCTTTGGTACCGTTTTTTTTTAAATTACTTATATATTTATTTATTTATTTTCAGTTCTCCAAAGAGCACTGCCTGTTGTGCTGTAAATTTTAATACTATCAATAGAATTTATAGTGAATAGTCATTCATATTCAATTGTCTGTATACCAGAAAATTACATAATTATCATTTTCAACAGTTCATTTCATTGCCCAGTGTACGGAGACCAGTGGCAGAAACGTCCACAATAGTTGTTAAGAAAGAGAGATGAATATTTCATTAACAATCTTTGGAAGAGAAGGGCAAGGAAGGAAGCTGTGTCAAAAACTAGCAATTTATTGGGACAGGACGCACTCATCCAAAACTTCCAAGTACGCAGTATTAAACAGACTTTATTATAACAACACTAAGTGAATTACTTTTCTGGCCCATCATGTCGTTTTGAGTCTTTGAATCTGGGGCAGCAACGGAAAGGATCTAGTGCTGTTCACGGTCAATTCCACGAATTAAGGGATGCCTATAGACTCCAATCTCCATTTATAAATCTTACCATAATGGAGCCAGAGATAGGGTGGTAGGAACATGTAAATACCAAAAAACTTCGTGACGGTACGACCAAAAGAGTTGAAACTGTGTGTACTGCCATGATTTCGAGGATGAATTACATGGACAAATCCATTTTGGACAAATTTTGTGCTTGATGTTATCATTATACTTAGGACATTTTTATTACTGGTGGAAAAGCGATTTTATCACATCTGTGTTTTCTGATGGAAATTATGGTGTAACACTATGTTTTATTAGTGTTTGCATCGAATCAAACTGCCTCTATTTAATGTGACCTAGATCTAGATATACAGTTGGGCCTAGTATAGAGACTTTGCAAGCTTCATTTTGCACGGATCGGCTGGTAGTTATAAAAATGAAATCGTAATATCGACGATAGGAGTCACAAATTGTGTAATTTGTCAAGAGCTATGGATTCTTCCTCTGACGATCCAGAATCTACCTCCTCCCACCCCACCCCTCTTTCTCCAGTTCTTTCCTTAGAAAAGTTTTTCCTTGCAAAGTTTGCCTTCAGAATTTTTCGCGTGACCTTGCTCTCCCCAGATGTTTGATTAGCGCTCTTCAGGCCCGGAGACGGTCAATACAAAAATTTGCTTTCGTGGTTCCTGCAATTAATGAATACTAACCGCCAGCTGTGGAGATCGGCTCGTGTAAAATCTACTCCTCCTTCCTTCTGCAAAGTAAATATCCTAGATTGTTCATCTGCAGTGTAGAGGATGACCGTACAAATATTTAATCCTAGATGCAACTGTTTTACTTTATACAGATACCATAGTTTTTCAGGTTGTATTTCTCAGATTTTTTTTTTAAATTTCTTTTCTTTCAACGTTGGTTCTAAGTTTGAGTCTCTACTGGTTACTTCATTGACTACTAAAACAAAACCCAGCGGACTTGACTTTCAGCACGTTTTATTACTTTTTGTGACGTGAGACAGTTGTGCATAAATACTCATATTTATAATGTTCACAATCCAGACTTGGAAATTGCATGGAAGGAAGTCTGTCTCTATGTCATGGAGGCTTGTTTCTATTTCAGATTTCATTATCATTTAAACAAACAAAGAAAGTGATTAATTGACCATGAATTAGTGGATTCAATTTATGTTAGTACAAAAGATAAATATTTAGGATGTTTTGCGCGTGTCAAGAAGATATTATCTGTTTGACATAAGCTTTATAAGCTTGCCATTGCTATTTGTCAATCCCGTAACGTAAGACCTACATATGAATCAGAATTTGTCTCTCATAATTGAACAGCGTTTTTCCAAAACTGGGTAGGTCAAATTTTGCATGAGTTGTCCCTTTCAGATAGCCATTCAAAATTGGTGTAAGACGCGGTGTAACTGTTCAGTGAAAACTTCGGATATAGATAGGACATAGCAAATTTTAACTGAACACTTACACCGCGTCTTACACAAATTTTGAATGGCTATCTCAAAGGGGCCATAACTCATGCAAAATTTGAATACCTTGTTTTGGAGAAACGCTCTTCAATTCTGTTTGTCTGTTGGGCTCCACGAGTGCTGTGATTTCTCAAACTCTTTCAACACACACACAACCCCCAGGGAACCAAAACACTTGATCATAAAATGAATACACTCAAAGTGCTTTCACTATTGACTTCATAAAATAGTAGCATTGTAACCTCGCATGGGAGACATTTCTCCCTAGACCCCATTGGCCGAGATTTTAGTGCTACGCTGCTGGAGACAGGGAAAGCTATTGGGCAAACACCATTTTCTAGTAGCTTGTCAAGAACTGTTTCATCACCACGTTTTCCTTGCGAAATTTTCATTTCATTTTCAGGAAGGTCCACCCTAGTTGTAAGTATTGATTAACCTCCTCGCAACCTCCCCTCCCCCCCCCACCCCCCCTCCCAACCCACCCACCCACCCCCCCCCCCCTTCTATTTTTGTGACTTGGATTGACTTCTACGCCATTTCTGATGTCTGCGGTTTTTGTTTTTGGTTTTTATTGTTGTTGTTTTTGTCGCATTTGAATTCGGTGTCCAAATTCACCTAATAATACTCGTGTGTTTTTTAAAAAGACACAAATTTGAGTGAGGAGGACAAGACGTTCCTGACAAAAACGAAACATCCGTGTGGTATTCTTGAGGCTCAGTAAAAACTCTATCAACTCCATCGTCATTGTCCACACTGTCCTGTTGAACCAAGTCTCCCCAGGTGGTCATTTCGTGTGAGGACTCTTGGCACTGGACAAGCATCCTGTTTCTCCGGCCAGCGGGCAATCTTGTCTGAGCAAATATGTGCCATTCTCTCAGATTCAACAGGGCGGAGATGGAGTGTATCTCGCCACAGGGTCCCCAAGAGGGGAAACCGTGTGTCTGTATAATATTTTTTTTTTATATATCCGCCCTGGACATTTTTCATCATTGGTTTGCTTAGGAGAGAATGTTTAGTTCCAAATCATGTGACCGAACATTCTGATCAACACCCACCGTTCTGACCGATCACTCTCATCAATACCCACTGTTCTGATCAGCCACTCTGATCAACAGCCCCTTCCTAAACGGCAACTCTAATCAACCACCACATTTTGGACTAACCCCTCTTTTCAACAGTTACTGTTCTTACCAACCACTCTGACCAACAGTTACTATTCTGACCAATCACTTAACCCACACCTACTTTTTTGACAGACCTCTATGGATTAACAATCGCTGTTCTTAACTAACATGCCCGCCTGCAATATTCACATTGTAAAATTTGGATTGTCGGCAGTCTGGTTTCATCATCTACTCTCACCGACTGCCGTTCTCTACCATTTTCTTTCACTCCTTCTCTCTTTTTTAATTTCATAATCCTCCACTTCACCGTTCATTTCTTGCACCTGTGTTTTAATCCCATGCTATATTGCCTACATGCATGGCATGGAATTTTAGGACAATAAAATTTAATCGTTTCACGCCAACCCAGGCTATCTTTTAAAAAAATATAACATAATTGTACTTGTATAACAACCAATATTTTCAGCATGACAGTGGATAAGCATGACACATTTTCCAAAAAAGAAGAAGAGTTAATCATCTCAAGACTTGTACAACCTTGTGGTTGAGAAATGAAAAAAAATCGAACCTTATAACAATGCTTTTAAGTGTTTCACCAACCATGGCTGTGCATTTCAAACGTTTATTCATTTATTCATTATTGCAAATTCTTTCTATTCTCTTTTCAAATTTTCCCATTTTTTCAAAAATTATTTTAATTCACCGTATGATTTTCCTGTTTGTTTCTGACGCGGGACAGATCGATGAAAATGTCATGAATTATCTGACTGGCGATTACTCTGTAGGACATGTGCTTGGGCAGAATAACCGTATAAGATTAGAAATCTACAAGAATCCACACTTTTAATCATCCAAAAAGAGAAAGTATGTTTTTCCCCACTTCCTAGCCAGATATACCCATAATGGCAAATAACAAAAAAACAAGTCAACAAGAACGTTGCTTTCATCTCTGGTCTGATCTTATCAATCACTGTGCAAACTCACTGACATTCATCTGTATGTTATTATATAACACTAAACTTTAGTTTTTCTTTTCTCCAGGAAGGAAACATTTAAAACAGCCGGAATGCATCCATCAGTAATGGTTCCGATCAGTCTTTCCTGGCATTGCGAACCTTTAATCAGGGCTGGGTGCTCTGAACTCTGAAGACAAAGACGTATTTATTTCTGTAAAGATGTATTTCTTTTAAAAAATTAAAAAAAACTTTAAAACCTTCTAAGCCAAATAGATCTCGCCCGGTGTCGAGGTCTTTTTGATGATTGTGGAGGAGCAAGAAGCCTCCGATTATTGCTTTCAGTTATCATATTTTTATCAGAACCAAACTGTGCACATTGTCCCAAGAGTGAATTTACCAGCATCTGGAATGCTTTTTTGGAAAAGCCAGCACGCAAGCGATTCCAGGAATTTCGGTAGGTCTCTACATTGTCAAGTATAAAACACAGTATACACATCATTAACAGTTACACTGTGGCGAGTAAATGGGACAAAAAGAGATAAAATTTGCAAATTATTTTTCAAAAGCTTCAGAAAATCTGTGGGGTCGCAGCAGGCGTTGTGGCACAAAGTAAAAATATGCCTCCACCCCCCCCCCCCCAAAATATTGTATTTCCAAAAGTATTTGGTTAAGGGAACATAAAATAAAAATGTGTTTACAAAGATCTACTGTCGAAGTCACAAAATTACTAACAGGGAAACGTAAAGTCACATTAAAACTACTAGTAACTGCCCCATTCTTCGAATGGTAAAAAAAACAAAGCTCACCAATCAAGACCGAAAGGAATCAGCACAAAGACATTGATGTCGACACACTTTGGGTCATCCACATAAAATCGGCGATTAACAGATAGATAGGATAATATTATTAGTATATTGTGCGAGGTAGTGCGCACCGAGAATTTTTCAGGAAGTGATGATGTCATGGACTCATGACTGTGTTCGTAAAAAATGAAGGATCGGAGGTAGTCAGTTAGCGGCATAAAGCAAACTAAAAAAAATACTTCCACACCTTTTCAAGACTCCAAATCTAAAAGAGAACCCTTTGCGGGTCGAAGGGCAGGCACATGTAAAATTTCAAGCAAATCCGAGCTGTGTGAGCGGCAGTAGCTCTAGTTCGATCCTCGAGGCGTGAGAGGCCTAGATCTAGCCTTTCGACAAAGTTTTCTTGACATGACTGACACTCCGAGATCTAGTCTATAATAAAAATATTTCCTTCCGAGCTTGAAGCACACTCTAAATATATCTACACAGTTTTCTTGGTATGAATGAATGGCACTGATCTCATCTGAAAAACAATATACTCGGTATCAAAGTTTTCTTGACGTGGCTGGATCGTGAACCCTAGTTTACATTTCCGGTAAGAGGCGGAAATGACGAAATTGTCGGAAGTACATTATCACGTCGTATTCGCAATCATGAATTGATAACTGATAATTATAACTGAATTTCTGGGAAAAGTAAAGAGTTTCGGGAAAAAATGAGCTCGACACGTACAGGCTTAATAAATTTTACATACATGTGCCAGGTTTCATTTCTCTACGTTGCGTAGTAAAAAAGCCTTCGCGGGAACAAAGGTGGGCCCAAGCTCCATTATTATATGATAGCAAACTTTAAATGTTTTGCTTTCTGTCTCTGGCAGAATTTGTTCAGGCAAAGCAAAATCAAGTGAAAAACTACCGAGAAAGCTTGGAAGGATGGCTGAATGAACTTTCATTCGTACATCAATCGACCCATTCATCAAGGCCTGGGGCCACTATCCTTCATCAAGGCACATTTTAGTTTTTTTCGTTGTATGATGTTAACTGTCGATTACAAGTTCTCAAAAGCTTTAATTGTCAAAGAACTTATTTAAATAGATTTTTTTAGGCAGGAAATTATGGTACTTTATGTGTGAAAAACCTTGATAATGAAGTAATCCCTTTTCTGTTTTCTATTTGTGTCAGTGCTTTGAAAGATGAAGGTTTTGAAAGACTTTGCTTCTGTGTGCAGTTTAAAATACCACAGTCTTATAAACAGTTTCGTGAAAATTCTTGAGTCGTATTTATCATTACACAGGCGAGACCACCTGATTTCAAAGGGAAAAATGTGGCTAAGGGCGAGTGGCTTGGGTTATAACAAAGAATTTTTCAGGGTTCCAAAGCAAAGGTCGCTATTACGAAGTGGGAATAAATTTACAATCTGGGGATATAGTCTCTGTCCCGGGCCTGGGAAATCTGTCAATGATTTCAGACGGACAGACATTGGCCGGAAATGAGTCTTGGAAATTTCATCTTGGATATGGACTATTTTCACTGTACTCTGTGTAAAGTCTGAGTAAACGTGACAGTCTGCGTGACACACGAAATAAACCATCTTAATGAGCATTGGACTCTCCAGTGTATGAAAGCCTACGGCAGGATCACTAATTTGTCACCCTCGGTCATCCCAGTGCTCGCAGTTATCAAACCATGTATGAATTCCACTGATAGCGAACATTACAAGTAAAGGAAGTCTTTGGTGCGGATTTGGGGTCTTAACCTTTGTGCTCTGAAAGCGTCGCTAAAGTTCAGAATAATTATGTAAATCGAACGCGATATGTACATGTACATAAGACAATGACATGCAAGTTATAAATTATCGTAAGTTGCCTCATGAAGAGGATTTTGGGGAACGGAAGGGTAAAATTCCTTTTATTTCATTAGGCAGTTCATATCATTTTCAGCTGCAATTCTGAAGGACAAAACGGATACTGCCCTAACCTAAGAAGGGAATATAAATAAATATAATACATTTAAAAATTACTATGAATAATGCCGAAAAGTCTGTCACTGAAAATCTTAAGTGAATATTTGGAGCACTTTCCCGGATGATTTGACACAACATGAATAACACAGCCATGGAAAATGAGTATCGGACAGGCAAAAGCGCCCTGTTTCCATAAATACTGACATCGATGTATTCGGCCGCCCCTTACTCAAACAAATATTCCAGAATAACTGTCATTCAGTTTATTGAACAGCCGCACTTAGCCGTTTGTCTGTCTTTCCTTAAGTTGACGCTATTTTCGGCCACTTTTTTGCGTAGCAAAAGGCCGGGGTGAAGGGGCTCGAACAGTTTTATATAATTATCTGGCAGACTTGGTGTCTTTTATATTTGCTTTTTTTTTCTGTTTCCCCCGCCATTTCACAAATTACGTATACATCATAAAACTCAGCACAATATGGAACAAAATTTCAAAGAACACAATTTATTCATTTTTTCTACAATATGTCTTTAACACCATAGATTACACCTGTGTAATTTGAATTCTGAACGAGGTCGCGATTTTGTTTTATCAAGAGTTCATTACAGTTTGGTGGATTAGACATAACGGGTTTGCGAGATACTGAAGTTTTATTTTGACATGTGAAAATGTAAGTTGTTCCTTGACTTAGTGTGCCGAGTTTATTTAATTCGCACCCAGCACTTAATTCTACGTGACAATGACAAATTATAAGGAAGATTTATGTAGAACCAGCAAGGTTCTCTTTGATATTTTGACCTCCTCCGTCATTGATATAAAGGTTGACGTTCTGGTTTGATCATCTTTCCAACAAATAAATCCCCCCAGTTCAGGAATAAGTTTTTAATTAATTTTGCCCGGGCAGCGGCCTGTTCGGCCTGCTCTGTTCGATTTCCAACTACAAGGTATCTTTGACGTGCGCAACGTGTACACGGGTCATCTGAATTTTCCGTCCTTATCCGAATAGACTAGGTGCTCGATCCTACCTACAGTAGAATCAGGGACAGGAAAATATGAGAAAAATCCCAAAATTCCAACATCCTGGCAACAACCGGGATTCGAACCCGGTACCTTCTAATTGAGAGGCGAGCACCTTGCCTCCCTACCACACTTCGTCAATGTTAGCAAAAGAGAAACAGCAGGGCATCCTACTTGTGAATTAAAAGGAATAATATAATTTTCAAACATGGATAAATATGAATTTCAAATGTTCAACACTTTATACGGATCTTCAGTACACACTCGAATGAAATTCACCCAAAACACTAGAAATTCTGACGGCTTTCTTATGATGTCATCCTCTCCCACTTGTGACATAGGCTGTATGAATAACATAGGGTTCATTGAATTATAATGCTATGCACTCTCTCTCTCTCTCTCTCTCTCTCTCTCTCTCTCTCTCTCTCTCTCTATCTATCTATCTCTCACACACACACACACACAACACACACACACACACACACAATCACATACACACACACACGCGCGCAAACACACACACATAAAGGAGGAAAGTTTTTGAACACAGAGTATACGTATCAAATTCCCTCCTCCATTGGTGCCTAATGTGCTATATAATTATGAAATATCCATGTCACCTAGTGCCAATTATTCTATCTCTGAGACGTTCTCTAAAAAAAATCTGGATTATAATTTTTAGTGAAAAATATTTATACTCATTTTAACGTACTAAAGACAGTAACCGCATTGGACGTCAGCTGGAAATCTGACCATATGACAAACTTCTGCCAACACACTTCTGCGCATAAGAGACAACTGAAACTAGAGCCCTCCAAATGCGTTGCTGGTCGCCAAGTTTGCGGCAAGACTGCTGAAAAGCAGTGGTAGAGTAGCAAGAATTCAATTTTCCCCTCAACATCGTCTGGAAATTCTATGTAACGTAAGATTTCCCTAACTGATTTCTTGAAGTCGAGTGACAATGTTAAAGAGCAGCAACAAAAACATGTCATGTGCGTGTTGGTGTGTATTTGTCATGTTAAGATGAAATATCTAAATTCGTATACATTTTATCCTTTGTGCTGCTGTTGTTGTTATCGTTTTTATTGTTGTATTGTTAATGAAGTAGTAGTAGTTGTTGTTGTTGTTGTTTAGCCAGGAGGATTCCTATGCAAAATAGTCTCAAAGTTCACGGCATTATGCATTATAACTGCCATAAAGCATAACTCCCATTCAGTGTGATAATGATATAATGTTGTGGATCAAACAATTATATTTTTTATGTCGTCATGCGGAAGATGCTTCAGAGTACACATCTTACATGGCACAGTCCAGGGCAGCAGAAGAAGCGACAAGTAGACAAAGAAACATCACTCTGCCCTGAAATCCAAGCATTGGCACATGATCGACGCGTTCATTTGGAGAGAGTTGGCGGGCTCATCAGCAGAGCGCCCGTCACGACCTATCCCGATAAAGGGACCAGTAAAAGTAACGGAAGATGTAAGAATTTTTGTTTCTTTTTGTTTCATCAATTTATTTTAATTCTTTTAATCACTGTTGTTGGTAATACAAGCAATATGATTTCTTGATATGTCTCTACAGCGCATTAAACGTGATAGAGCACTGACTCCAGGTTTAATGTAACCTCTTGAACATATGGGTAAGACGTTGAAAACCAATAATCTTTCATTTTACTAATCATGAAAAGCCGAGACTGTATTTCATTCGAGTTAAATCTGGGCTATTACCCTACCTAGAAATGAGTGCAAAGTGCCCTGACGTACATGATATCTGGTGCGAAATTGTAAATTATTCGACTAGCTTAGAGAGAGAGTCAGAGCTAGAGAGAGAGAGAGAGATAGAAAGAAACAGATCGATACAAAAGAGATTGGCTCAGGTTAGTTGACAAAGAAAACGTCATCACAAATGAATACTCGCGCTAATTTGTTTTTAAATAAATCATCTCAGCTCACTTGCCTCACACCAGACTATATGTAATGTAATAATCAGCTGATATAGCTATCAAATTTACACAAACCAGTGTGTTCTAAAGCGCTGAACTAAAATTAGAAACAGGACTAATATAAAAGCAATTCATCACGCTCCCTCTCATACACATTATAAACACTTGAACTACCCTCGACCTTTGAGACCAAAAGGTGACACCAGTCAGTTTCAAAGAAAACAGTTCTAGACAATTCAGTTCTGAGTCTAGTTTTAGAAGCCACTGTTATAAATAGGTAGACACCCCAAGCGTTTTGCGCTATCGAGGCTAACGCATACTTACCTATCCCTTACCGAACCCCTAACCCTGCCTCCCCAGCCTCTGAACAAAAAACAGGAGGAAAACAAAAAGAATATCTGAAAGAATAATTAATGAAGGCTGCGGTTATGAGTATTTCTGGAGGATTTCGGGAGGAGCTCTCTAGCTCTGGAATCACAGAAAAGTTTATAATACCTAATCCTGGCGAAAAAAAAAAAAAAATTCGGGGACGTACATACTTACAAGAACATTCATTTTTAAATGAGATGATGTTTTCACTTTTCCAAAATGTCAACGCTAATGTTCTTAGGCGCACTAACAGAAAGCCCCTCTTCACTCTCTATATTATATTTATCTTTCCTCTGGGCTGTATCATTTAGACAGCCAGAACAGTGACTGTCGTTGTGAGCTACAGGGGGCGCAAGATTTCGATACTAACCAGAGATCCCAGCCGTTTCTGATTCCGAGCTAAAACATTAATAAAACAAAGCGTCGTGTCCAGAGATGGAATACTGTACAACGGGTTTAGACAGAATATCGATACCGCCTATGGACACTTTGATTGATGGAAATTTAAACAATGAGCCAGACAACAAATCGTTATCAGAAACAGGGTTCTTAAATTTGAAAATAGAAAGTGAGGATAAAAAACAAAATATCGAACCCCCGGCGATGATTTATATCTGCAGTGACAAGACAACGCCACTGGCACTGTGGGGATACTCCCAGTGGTGGTTTCGATTGGCAATACTATCCGTCTATGTCCAGACATGCCATAAGTATCGTTTACAGACTGTGCGTTCGATACGCTGACAATCACTCCGGAAAGCAATTTCGATTGCTCCCTTCCTCCTCCTCTTTTCCCCCCTTCTTCCGTCCTGTTTACATTTGCGTATTTACTTAAATGTCGGTTTATCACGAGTTCTTTCTTGGAAAGGCAGGATCAATATCTCATTTTATAACCGACTGTGGAGGAGAAACAGTTCTACGATATTCTTATAAGAAATACGCGTGAACGAAGGTATTTTATAGTGTCGAATTCACAAAGCATTTTTTTTGCTTAGCAAAGTGCTAAATCAAATTATTTGACCAAATTGCTATTCTCGAAGCAATGCCAACCTAATTAGGTCAATAGTCTTAGAAGGATGCTAAAGTGAGTTGCTAAAAGCAGTGACAGGCTATTGCTATTCACAAAGATTTTTTTCATTTTAGCAGCCTGCTAAATTTGAAAGCAACCCGTTTCTCTTATTCACAAAACGTTTTTAACCATAGCAACTTGCTAAATCACATAAAAATGTGTCAGATTTTAGCAGCACGCAGAGGCACTGCTAAATGCATTGTTAAAGGGCCTATTCCACGCACAGTTTTTCAGGACAGGATTTTGACTGCAGTCAAGTCTGCAGTTAAACCTGTGCGTGTGATCACAAAACCATCGTCAGTATTGCGTCATCAATCCGGAATTACTGCAGTCTAGCCTCATGCTCAGAAATATTTGGCCAGCCAAATATTTTTACCGTACGTCCGCTGCTTCAGTCCTAGACGGCATGGCGCCCAGTGACGTATTCTACTAGAACGCCGTTTCGAGAAATATCAAATTTGTTTAAAAGTCATCCGATTTTAAAATGAATTGCATTTTTCAAATCAGCGCATTAAATTTAGCAAAGTCATCGCGTACACGCCCTTTTAAAATGCTTATTTTAAAAAAATATTAGATTCTATAGCAAACATTTTTTAGCCTTCACTAAAAACTCAAATTACACAGCACGCACTGAGCACTCCTACTATACACAAAATTCTGGGAAACGCAAGGAGATCAAGTATCTGGCTATCCGCCATCACTCTTGTGTGGTGTGTAGTTTAGCTTGATTACCTTCGCGCATACACACCCAACTGCAGTCCGACTGCAGTTTAAAAGAAATGCTATTACATCTTCAGTTAAACGATCAACTGCAGTTGAACTGCAGTGAAACTGAAGCCTGGCTGCAGTTAAAAAACCTGTCCGGAAAAACTGTGCGTGGAATAGGCCCTTAAGTGTTATTTTGCTTGTGGGGTCATATCTGTACATCGTTTTAACTGACTGATTGTTAATACGGTATCAGACCTACGGACAATCCTCCTATTCCTCTCTCTCTCTCTCTCTATCTCCCCCCTCTGTCTCTCCATCCCCTCCCTTCCCCCCTCTCTCTCTCTCTTTCTCTCTCTCTCTCCCTCTCTCTCTCTCTCTCTCTCTTTCTCTCTTTCTCTCTCTTTCTCTCTCTCCAAATAATTTTATATAGCAACAGTTTGCCAGAAAGATCAGCGATTTCGAAATAAAAAACTAAAAAAATTCAAAATAAAAAAACGGGAAATCTTTATATTTGTATGGAGGAAGTTCCTTTCATTAATACTTAATACACAAAGTAAAAAAAAAAAAATTAATACTTGAGTATAAGGTGAAAAAAATACATCATCATTAGCAAATGAAAGTCCTTTTCCTTAATACTTTAAGCACGAAGTGAAAAGACAACAACATTAGGAGCGTTTGAAAGAAGAGTGTTTAAACACCATTCCACCCAGTTACCGTAACATTAAAAAAAAAAAAATCAAACATTACTTGTGTCTCTTATCTAACGGTAGGATAATAATACCCCTCCCCTTCCCCCAACCTCCGAAACTCTAAATGTAAAACAAAGTGAAATGACCAACAATATTTATACATGAATCAAACAGGGAATTTGTCTCTTTTTATGTGCAGCGCCATTACGATTGTACACATTTATTCCACCGTCAGTTGTTAACTATTCATAACATTTGAGGACATTATTAAAATGTGTTTTGCAACGTTTTTTTTTTTCACAAACACAGTCTTATATAAATGTGAAAATTCACCCTGTTGTAATTGTTAGGAATGGACATATGTATGTAAGATATGTGGTTGTGTTTTGCTTGGCTGTGTGAGAGAGTAAAGATGTAAAACTTTGATGAACGTCTGAAGCGTTATTCGATACCAGCCAGCATTCTTACTTAAATGAGAATGTTAGCCCATTTCCGCTGAAATTGTCCCATCTGTTGCATGTTAGCTTCCCATAAAATGCTGGTTAAATTCCGGTCTGGTGAACAATAAAATATTTACTCTAACTTTGAAACAAATATGTTCATTGTTGAAATAAACGTATTATTATTATTCTCGCATTCAAACCAGTCACATAGTCTGGCTCCGAACAATCAATATTTAAAAATTCTCGATTTTGGCATCGTCAGATATCCATTCGGGCTCGCCCCTAAAGAGAGCAATCTGTTAATAATAATAATAATGGATGGCATTTATATAGCGCATATCCATTTTTAAAATGCTCTATGCGCTTTACAGAAACAACATGTCAACCACAGAGCAGAATGGAGCGCCTGCGAAGCGCTCAACACATTACACCGCTTCTTTCTCTCTCCCTGTCTCGTTCACTCTCTCTCTCTCTCTCCCTCTCTCTACCTCAGAGCAAATTGTAACGCCGCCTGTTAGGCGCAGTTCACAACTTATAACTCAAATAATATTTGAATACTTATTAATAATATATTAATAATGAATAATAAATATTGTTGTTGCTGGTGGGGGATTGATATGGATAAATTTTAATCTATTAATTTGATTTCAATTTTGCCCGGGCAGCAGCCTGTTTGGCCTGCTCTTTACGATGCCCAACTGCCAAGGTATCTTTAACGTGCGCAACGTGCACACGGGCCTTCCGAATTTTTCGTCCTTTTCCGAGAAGACTAGGTACTTGATCTTATCCCCCCCCCCCCCCAATAGGATCAGGAACTTGAAAATATGAGAAAAATCCCAATTTCCAACATACCTGCACTGCCCGGGTTTTGACCCCAGGACCCTTGTCATGAGAGGCGAGCACCTTGCCTCTAGTTGTCCCATCTGTTGTAATACTGCTGTTGCTACTATAACTGCTTGATTGGTATCCATTTTGAGCCTTAAACCCTGGTGCAAACAAGCAAATTGTTTTTTTGAGCACACCGTCAAGACGTTCAATAATAACTCTTGTGCGAGCATGAGCTTTATTGTATCTTGCTTCCTCAGTTGTTCTACGATTAGCAAGATGCTAAACACTTTGCTCCAGAGGAGGGAGCTAGCAACACTGTGCGGAAGTAGGAATTAATTATTTAAATAAAAATATAGACATACAGATAGACAGACAGGTCGGCAGATAGATAGCCCGACATATAGTCAGACAGACAGATAGACAGACAGGAAGACAGATAGATAGACAGATAGATAGACAGATACATAGACAGATAGATAGATAGACAGATACATAGACAGATAGATAGATGGGCGGATGGATAGATGGACGGGTGGATGGACGGACGGACGGACGGACGGACGGGCGGATGGACGGACGGACGGACGGACGGACGGACGGACGGACGGACGGACGGACGGACGGACGGATGGATGGATGGATGGATGGATAGATAGAAGATAATCTCATACCCCTTATAAATGTTATGCACCGGGGTGATTTCAAATACAACCAATATAAAAAGGGTCCGGGAATGAGAGAGAGAGAGAGAGAGAGAGAGAGAGAGAGAGAGAGAAACTAAAGACATAGCTTTAGGTGTCATGATTCGAAAGATTGCCATAGAACCGAAGGAATCGGAAAGGAGAGAAGACTAAGTATCAAACCTTTCCAGACACTACATTACTATCACCTGTTAAGACTTTTTGTTATCGAAGTAATCAAGAGAGACGGCGTGCGTCCTAGGCCCAGACACAAGACTCTTTCACTGGGAGATAAAAACTTCAAATCTGACACATTTAATCCATTCCTACCAGACTAAGACCCCGGTCTTTAATCTGCAAATGGCCAGAGATGAGCCAAGTGCCATGTATACATGCAATTCTTCTTTAACTCTGTGTGCGCCAATAGCCGATGAATCGGTTCTTCCGCTGGTCACGTTTGTGCCAGTCACCGATGTATCGGTGCACAAGAATGCTATGCGTTTTCGGGAAGAAAGAAAGTCGTCTTTCTATTCGTAAATGTTGCTGTAGTTAGTCTTCATTCATCGCTATTTCTTTGTCTTGGCTAATGTGGAAGAATTCATGGCACACAAAGTTTGTTTTTTTTAAATTCCCGCTCCTTTTCGATGGCGCCACGAGGTTGATTAGTACTTTGCTGTTATCTGACAATTCATAATAATTTAGTATTGTTGAAATAAATGACCATACCTTTCTGTATCCGGGTTATCTTTTGGTTATGGTAAATGTATTAGTTTTTCATAACCTTCTTGATGGCTCGTCTAAAACTGGGTCGACAGAGATTGGTAGAAGGAGGGTGAGGGGGAGGGGGATAGACAGATGTTAAATCCGCGCGTGCACAAGACTAATTAATGGTTAATAATATTATTATTAGTATCCTATGCTATTGCTATGTCCCTTGGACATACAGGTCACGGGGCGGAGCAAACCCACAGGCCCGCACCAGAGTGGTGCCATGACTATCAAATATTTTCTCGTCACGGAACACAAAGAGTTAATATTCTTTTTCAGTGAATAACAGATAGACTGGTGGCGCATTGGCCCAGATCTGTTTCGTCCCGGTTTTAGTGTGAGATGTGAACTATGTTGTGAAACGGAACCTTGCTCACTGGGGAAATGGAAACACGTCTGGCTTAAGGTACACACAGAGTGGGTGCTGCTTGGACGCCCATTGGACGCTGCTTGGGGGCCCCAAAGGGGGCGAGCAAGGGGAGAGGTGAGCATGCGGCCTGGAGGAGACAGAGTGGAAGCCTCTCTCGGGCCGCTCCCCCCAGAATATTCATTACCGAGCAGGGTGGACGAAGAAGGAATCCTTCAATTAATTATTTTGTATTGGTTAAGAAAACGAAGGTTAAACAGACGCCGTTACTGGGTCCACAAAATTGACCAGTGCATTTAATGGAACAAGTATTTTCAGATGATGACAAATTCTGTCGTATATAAGAATGAAGTCCTCTACTTTTAAGCTATTTCTTGCCAAAGTTGGACCATACCTAGAAAAAAGAACCACCAACTTTCGAAAACCATTGTCACCAGAGGAACGCCTGGTTATCACGTTAAGGTGATCTGTGAATGAATAAATAAATGTGGCCTGAAAGGGGCGAGAAAATTAGTGCGGCACTAAACCAACACGCTGCAAGTTTTTTTGGTGCGTCCAAGGTGCCTCTGTGGTGAGAGGGAGTGGCTAGCAAGGTGCTTCCACGCTGTTTTCGGTAACGCATTTCTTCTTATCTTAATTTTGATCGTTGCAAAATGGTGCGAGCAAGGAGCGGCCAAGTGGAAGTGGCGTCCAAGCAGCGCCCACTCTGCGTGCACGTTTACTGGTTCGGAGGTCTCAAAACTGTCTTGAGTCAGCCGAAGGAAAGACAGACCTTGCAGTGTTGCACACTGTGTCAAAACAAACATAACTCAGAGCGCTACCAGCTTCATGTTGCTTCGTGGGGACACGGTGGTCTAGATACAAGGTGCTCGTCTCTTATGCCAGAGGTAGCGGGTTTTAATCCAGGTCGGTGCAGGCATGTAAGAAGTTTGGGATTTTTCTCATATTTTCCTGTCCCTGATCCTAATATGGTAGGTAGGATCGAGCACCTAGTCTTCTTGGATAAGGACGAAAAGTTCGGAGGGCAAGTGTGCACGTTGCGCACGTAAAAGCTGCTTTGGCAGTTGGAAATTGAAAAGAGCAGGCCGAACAGGCCGCTGGCCGGGTAAAATTCTAATAAGTGACTCACTACCATAATAAGAAAACAAAAATAAGAAAAGTAAGGTGTAAATGCCAAGGGCAGCGAAACCTCCTAAAATAAAGAGCTAATCACTTCCCCTTATGTTGCTTCAATTATATTTGAACAGTTCTGAAATGTTTCGTTTCTTGAAAATAGCTTGCTCACTTTGAACATAAGGCTGCTTCGCTTTCCCCACCTTTTTTTTTTTTGTATCATTAGGTAGAAGTAAAAGCTATTTGTGGGTGTAGCCAAAATATATATAACTTTTTTTGTCATTGTCTTGAATGTGACCAATACCCGAAATTGTTATTGCGGCCATTTCGCCAATGCAAATATAATCTTAACCTTAATCCTAGCCTTAGCACTACGGCTAAGCGCGCACATGCAACTTGCATTCGTGTTGCAGTTAGTGTCTTAGATTCATGGTTTTGTGACGTCGAATCTGCAGTGTGCCCGTGTCTTACATAATTTATGTGCGCATCTCCATTCTAAAAAAATGGGGGATACGTTAGTCTAGAGACAAGGTGCTCGCCTTTCATGCTGAGAGTACCGGGTTCGATCCCCGGTCGGTGCATTCATGTTGGAATTTTATTTATTTTTTTAGGGGGGGGGGGATTCCTGTCCCTAATTCTATTATAGTGGGTAGGAGGATCAAGCACCTAGACTTCTCAGAAAAGGAAGAAAAACTCGCGTGGGGGGGGGGGGGTGGGGGTTGCACATTGCGCACATTAAAATTACCTTGGTACTATGGCAGTTGAAAGTCGAGAGAAGAGCAGACCGAACAAGGCCGCTACCCGGTCAAAATTCTTTTTAAAAAAACTCATCCCCATTACAAAAACACACAGAAACGAACAGGAAAAATAAAAAACACAAGAGAAATGAGGTGTAAATGCCAAGAGCAGCGAACCTCCTGGAAAGTGAAATATAGATCTAAACACATAAAATAAAATGCCACCTAACTGCAAGCGCAACACAGCAAAGTCGCATGTGGATGCATAGTCTAAAATTTTGAGAAAAATTCATCTGCGCAAAGAAAACTCACTTTGTTATACGGGAAAAATGGTCACTCCAATGTCGCCTTTCCTTTTGTCCTTTGGGCTATACAGTATATCACTGAGATAACCAGTGCTTTGGCTATATATTACTTACTAGAGGACTATTATAAAATCCATAAAATCACTCGTGTGCCCGCGCGCGCGAGTTTGTGTGTGTGTGTGTTAAAAAAAATTGGGATATTTTTTTATAAGGGTTCCATGGAATTTTTAAATATCCTCACCAGTGAGTCTGGTCCGTGTGTGAGAGTGAAACTGTACACGTGGCATGCTGCACGTGCTATGTGGCCTTTCAACCGTATGTCGTATGTGTGGTGTCTTTCCGTCATCCATGCTTCTGGTAGAGTCTCCTCCTATCCTATCATTCTGTTATATCTATTATCTCACTTTTTGCTGGCACAATGTCACTGTTGTCATGGCGACGTGCCTTCGTCGAACTCCAAACCGTGTCCAGGTTTGTTTACTGCGTATGAGTGCGTCACACGTGCGTTTCCCCCCCCCCCCATCTGTAATCTGTGACTGCATGGGTGTATTCAGAATGTGTCATCAGGGGCCATTTCCTGAGTAAGCTCGACCTTTTTTACCCCTCCCTCCCCTCCCTCCCCTCGCTATCCTTTTTCATGCCTGCTTGGCTTCCACCCCCCTCCCCCTCACACACACGCACGCACACACGCACGCACACGTGCGTACGGCCATGTTAACTGTCCATGATAAAACAGTAAAACCTGATATTCCTAAGCTTCAAATGACCATTTTACGGACTATTTTTTGACTGTTCCATTTGAAACAGCCTGTCCTTGATATCTTTGTTTTGCTCCGAAAAAAAGCAAACTTTTGAATTCGTTACCCGTCTGGAAAGAGCGGGTACGCTTCACAAAGACCCCACCCCCTCCCCTCCCCTCCCCCCAGGTACGTGTTTATGCGCTGAAGGCACCCCCCCACACACACACACACACACAGTGTACGTACTTAATAGATGGCCCCTCAACACTCTCTTCCCCCCCCCCCCACCGTTTCTGCAGTTTGTCGTAGTTGCTTATGTGCGTACGTTTTGCATTTCAGTACATACTATTACCACACGTTCGATTATTGTATCATGTCCTAACGTGTGTGTCCTCAGTTCTGTGATATGTGCACGTCCCAACTTTGACCGCCTAGAATTTAGAAAATGATGGTTTACTGAGTCACGGCATTCAACATTCTTAGTTTCCAAATCAATGGCGTGTACATTACGCTCAATTTTTTTTTTCCGAGGGATACAAATATTATACAAGCATCTCATTTTACTTTCTTTTTTTTTTTTGTCACCAAACTTCAGCCGACGTCATTTTTTTGTGAACACTTACAAGGGAGACAAATTTTATTTTTTTTTAATTGAAAAGGAGGGCAACCGTGTCACCATTGTCTTAGCACTGATTGTCGGACAAAGGCGACGAAATCAAGTATTGGGTGGGTCTATAAAAACAGTGGGCGCTTGGCGCCGAAACATGCCCGATGTCTGATTTTGGCATCGCGTTATAACACAAAACCTGAGGTTTATTTGCCTAATATATAATTTTGATCCTGATCTATTAAATTTTCCGCCAGTTTCTCGGTCACCGAATAGTAGGCCTAATCATTACTCACACAGAAAGCCAGATAAATGATGTTTAATTCAATGTAGCCTATTTTTCATTGTGTTTCAAGTTGAAATTCCTTTAAAAATCATTTTCGAACACATGCCCCCATATCGGCGCGACGCTTTGCGATCCTTTGTTATGAGGGGGTCAATTCGGTACACGCAGGTCAGAGCGAAAACGGCAATAGGTTGCAAATTCGAGGCGTTTTTTCACTTTTGAAAATGCCACAAATTTGGTACTAAAACTGTTGGAAAAGCAAGCTCAATCAGATTAGACAATAACTGGTGAGATGATAAAAAGTAAAAATCGGTTTGGACTACCTAAAATTTAGAAGGGTGAATAGCCGTAATAAAAGCCCTTATTTTAAACCGAAGCGTCTCTATGCAAAGGACCGATTCATCAGATTCATGGCCAAAACTTGGAATTTAATATTTAAATATAATCTTTCCCTTCATGTGGTGGAAGAAAAAAAAATCTAAATAAACTGTATTGCCGTAATTGAAGGGCGTACATGCACTGGCCGGAAAGCCCCCCCCCCCCCCACCCCCCATTTCCCTTTGTAATTTTATCGTACCCAGGGAGCAAAGCCCCTCTCCGAGTGCACGTACTTTAGAACTGGCCGTTTGCTTCAATTTTTTTACTGTTGTCAACACATCGCCCACTGAGAATGACAAGGTTCTGGCTTCTATATTCCACTTTTTAGCAGAAATGAGTCACAAATGAGTCTACAGGCTTTTTCCATTTTGTCAAGTATCACACGAATTCGGCGTGTAACTAAGAGTAGCTATTATTAAAACTAGTTGGCCCGCAGTCTCTGGGGATACACAAATGTGATATTTAAAAGTTGTTTCTATCAACGTGTAAACTGAGGCATTAAAAATAAATTTCCTGTTTGTCATACTTTTTAATTCTTCTCGAAGAAAACGAGTCTTGTTTTCCTGCTCAAAACGTCGCAACACTTCTTTCTTTTCAACTCAGTTGTGGCTAAAAAAAAAAACTCAACAAAAGTATCAAAAATGTAATAATAAATTTCATGACCTTTTAAAATATGCCCACGTATTCCTTTACATCTGTCTACGCATATGAAATTTGGTAGAATTTAAGACTCGGCTGTTAAAAAGCCTTTCATAATTACATTGGAGGTCTTAATTCCTTTAATAATAATAATAATAATAGTTCGTCCATCAGGTATGATGATGACCTTAACAACACCAGAGGAATAAAGAACAGAAATTGTTGAGAATTTCAACACATGGACAATAAAGAGAACTAAAGGACACAGAGGACAGAATGGAAAGACTGTTCTTTCATGACTTATGGCTTCTCATGTGACTGATAAGTCCTATTTTTGCCCTGCAGACCCTTCCGCATAAGTGACAAGAGTGCTCCGTTGGTTCAGTACCACTGGGCCTTTTCTTGCGCCGTTCTCTTTTTTTAATAGCCTGCTGGACTCTGTCAGCTTCCCATGCTTTGCTGCCTCTGGCAAGGGCCGCCCTCCAATTTGCTCGATCAAGCGAGAACTTTTCCCACTCACTCACATCAATGGCAAAGGCCTTCAGTGATTGCTTGAGAGTGTCTTTGTAACGTCTCTTTGGGGCCCCAACATTCCTCGTTCCATTGGAGAGCTCAGAGAAGAAGATTTGCTTAGGGAGTCTGGAGTCGGGCATTCTGACAACATGTCCTCCCCAACGTAGCTGAATTTTTTTCAGGTGGCAGAAGATGCTCAATTCCTTGGCACGATTGAGGACCTCAGTGTCTGGAATTTTATCCTGCCATTTGATCCTTAGGATCTTTCTAAGGCAGGCCAGATGAAAGTGATTTAGTTTTCTGGCATGCGATTGGTACACTGTCCAGGTTTCAGTCCCATAGAGTAGGGTGGGAAGGACCACAGCATTGTACACTTTCAGCTTAGTGTCTGTGCGAATGTCGGCAACATCCCACACTCTCTTTCGAAGCCTGCCAAATGCAGAGCTGGCTTTGCTGATTCTTGAGGGAGTTTCAGTATCAACACAAGCCGTGGAAGACAGTGTACTGCCAAAATAGGTGAAGTTCTCCGACACCTTCAGAAGACTGTCATGGACTTTGATATTTGGGGTCACAGGATACTTGTCGTCTGGAGTAGGCTGATGGAGCACTTCCGTCTTCTTTGTGCTTATTGTGAGGCCAAAGTTGTCACAGGCACTAGAGAACTTATCAACACAGTTTTGCATGCTATCCTCATCGTGTGCCAGAAGTGCACAATCATCAGCAAATAGTAGGTCACAGACTTGAGTACTTTTGGTTTTGGTTTTTGCCTGAAGTCTCCTGAGGTTGAATAGACTGCCATCAGTTCGGTACTTGATGCTTACCCCTTGAGGAGGAGAGCTAAAGGCTTCTTGTAGCATTGCAGAGAACATTATGCTGAACAGAGTTGGGGCTAAGACACAACCCTGTTTTACCCCATTTGTGACAGCAAAGGGCTCTGAAACACTGCCGTTACTTTTGACTGCAGCGTGCATGCCATCATGAAACTGGCGCACTATTGTGATGAATTCGGGTGGACACCCAAATTTCGCCAAGATTTTCCAGAGGCCTTCACGACACACTGTGTCAAATGCTTTTGTGAGGTCAACAAATGTGATGTACAGCGCTTTATTTTGTTCCATGCATTTTTCCTGAATCTGTCTGGCAGCAAAAATCATATCCGCCGTTCCCCTCTCTTTACGAAAGCCACATTGGCTCTCGGGAAGCAAGTCATTTGACGAGAGGTGATCAAGAAGGCGATTCAGAAGCATTCTTGCCAATATTTTGCCAGCAATTGAAAGTAGAGAGATTCCCCGATGGTTGTCACAGACTTGGCTGTCCCCTTTGTTTTTGTACAGATGGATGGCAGCTTCCCAACATATGATTGAACAACTCGGTCAGCCTTTCAATAAGCTTTTCTCCACCGAAGGCATACACCTCAGCAGGAATTGAATCCACGCCTGGTGATTTGTTAAAGGACATCTGATTTGTGGCAGTTCGGGTCTCATTTGCTGTGAATGGCTTGGCAAGAGCTGCATTAATAGGAGTCTGAGGGAGGCGGTCAATGGACTCAGTATTTATATTTGATGGCCGATTTAGCACACCTCCGAAATGTTCTGCCCAACGCTGAATTATGGCATTCAATTCAACAATGCGTGTTGAACCATCTGACGCAAGAAGTGGCGTAGTGCCAGAGCGGGATGGTCCAAACACAGCTCTGAGGCTCTCAAAGAACTTTCTAGTGTTGTTTGTGTCGGCATATTTCTGAGTTTCTCTTACTCGCTCTTCTAGCCAGTCATTTTTCATTTTCCTCAGCTTCTTCTGGAGTACACCCTTACATGCACGCAGTGCATCAGCTTTTGCTGTGGAAGAGGGGTCACTGCAGTGAGCTTGGATGAGACTATTTTTTTCTTTGATGAGCACTTTGATTTCATTATCATTATCATTGAACCAGTCCTGGTGCTTGCGGACAGGAAAACCAACTGTGCTGCTGGCGCAAGAGTGTACAGTCGTATTTAGGTCAGTCCAGCTCTGTTCAATGTTCTCAGGGTCAAAAGTCACGCAATCCAATTTTGAGGAGAGTTCTGAGGAGAGCTCGCTCTGTTTCTCAGCTGAGCAGAGTTTTGAAACATTTAGGCGTTTAGGTGGCGCTTTCCCTTGAGGGCGTCTATTGCGCCTCAATGTTAGTCTGAGCTTGCAAACAATGAGTCTGTGGTCAGTTCCACACTCGGCACCACACATCGCCTTTGTTACAAGGACATCCTTTCTGTCAGTCTTCCTCACAATGACATAGTCTATGAGATGCCAATGCTTTGAGCGGGGATGCATGCATGACGTTCTGTTCCTCACGGGGAGACTAAAATTTGTGTTGGTAATGAACAGGCCAAATTCAGCGCACAAAGTAAGCAAGCGAAACCCATTGTTATTGCATGAACCAATTCCATGAGGGCCCAAAACATTTGGCCACGCTGAGATTTCTGAGCCAACCCTAGCATTGAAGTCCCCCAAGAGAATCAGCTTATCAGCTGCCGGGACAGAGCATATGACAGATTCTAGATCAGAATAGAACTTGTCTTTGGCTTCATCTGGGTTTGTCATGGTGGGCGCATATGCGCTAATGAGGGTGGCTGACTGGCTTTTCCCAACTGGGATCCTGAGTGTCATTAGCCTGTCCTTTATTTCAATTGGCATGGACTGCAAGTTTCTGACAAGGTCATTTTTAATTGCAAACCCAACACCATGCTGTCTCGGTTCGACTGCACCCTTGCCTTTCCAGAAGATGGTGTATCCACCACTGAGCTCTTTGAGTTGGCCACTATCAGGGAGTCTGGTTTCACTGAGTGCCACTATGTCCAGGTTGTACCTGCTGAGCTCAATGGCAATAAGTGCAGTGCGTCTTTCCGGGTTGTTTGAGTTGTCCTGAGTGTGCGTATATTCCAGGCTCCTAGCCTGAGTGAGCTGAATTTCTTTTTGTTTCGACCGCAAAAAGGGATCCCCACTGGTCGCGGTATACCAGTCAGGGTGATGTGAAGTGGGCTTTCTTTAGGGCACCTTCTCTAGCCCCTTCCTCAGTTGAGGTGAGCAGTGCTATCCTTAAGTAAGGCTGCTCAGCTACTGTGGGTGCTGCCTCCCCACGCCTCCACTTCAATCGACGATGAAGCGACCATAGCCCACAGCCACCAACGTGTAGGTCTGTGCTAACAGCTTCCATTCTATCCAAACCTGCTGCCACCGCACTCGCCCATCGCCGTTGGAATTTTGAGAGGAAAGAAGACGAGACAAAGATGAAAGAAGACGAGGTGAGTGTTAAGACTGGCGCAAAGAATTTGTTTTTAGTGAAAAAGAGCTGCGCAAACATCAGACTCACTCTCTCGCCTGGACACAACTTATCCAAGTGGCAAGACAAGGTCAAGACGACTGGAAATGTATCCAGGTGCAGGAGGATGCTAGAGGGACAGTCATATTGCCTGACGGGCTGCCTGTAGGCTACTCCACAGCCTCGCAGTCCCAACTGACTAGGGTGAAAGACCCAAACCAAAGAACACCAATACTGGTGGATGCTCTCTGTCACGATATCCAGGCCAGAGTGACGGTATATTGCCATCTGCCCTATCAATCAACCACTGGCCTGCTGCCGCCAGCTTCGAAGCTGCGTCCGGGAAGTTTGCTCAATTCTTCGTCTGTGATTTAGGCAAACAAGCCTATGACCACACCGCTACCGGGGGCCAATATGAAGGACTCAAATACTGAGGGTCACATTGTGCCCTAGCATGTGGCCGTTGGGTTAGATGAAACCTCCTCCGCCCTGGCCGTTTGCACCGACAGGTGCACGCCCACTGATACCATGCCAGCGTACCAGTTCATGGAACAGGTTGTACTGGATTACATGTTACCAGTAGCAGAGTCACTTAATTCCTTTATAATAATAATAAAAAACAAACAACAGTACCTTTAAAAGCCGAGCATAATTATAAAACCAATTTTTCAAAAGAACATTGTCATTCTAAGGGGACGACATGGCTTAAAACTGATATAACTTTAGCGAAATGAACTAATGAAACAAAGCATGGTTTTAAGTCTTGTCTGGAAAAAAACCTGAATGAGCGTCAAGTCCATGTATTGTGTTCCTGTGTTAATCTATGTAAGTGCATATAGTCAGGCTGAAAACCATACAGGCAGTACCGAGACGACACCGAGACGACACCGAGACGACACAGAGACGAATCGAATCGCGCCGTTTGCGAATCTCCGAATAACACGAAACGACAGCAGAACGAAACGACATCGACGAGTACCGATACCGAGATGTATCTCATCACGACGGTGCCTGATATGGATTTTCAACTTTTATACTTCCTTCCCTCCTTCCTAAAAATCAGATTTTTGCACACAAACAAACACGCAAAAGAAATAAAAAACATTCAGGAATCACAAACGTCGGCGGATCTACATTTTTGGGACCCTGACGCTTGAACTGTCATGAAACCCCTTCGCTACCAGCAACAATAGGGCAACATCCAAAATTCACCCCAAAAAAGTTTCTCTCAGGCCCTTCCAGGATTAGGGGCCTTGAAGCTTAAGCTTCACAGTAGATCCGCCACTGACCACAAGGACAAACATGCACGAGGTATTAAATGAAAAAAACAACAACTCATGTTTACATCCAGCACCCAGAAAAATCATTAAATAGGTTCGTCTCCTTGCCAGCACTACTTTATTGAATCTCCACATCAGCGCATTTTGAGAAACTCGTTTGTAAATTCTATAGTTGAATTACAAAGTGTAAGAAAAACTTGTCAGCACTGCAGTGCTATTCCCATTTGTAAGTGACCATGACGTTTTCAGGAATGATAGAATACATTATCAAGTCCGGATTTATTCTAATTCCTTACCATAATACTAAAGCCTCAAATGTTTAACATGGAATTTGTCAATTGTGCAAAAAGTAGAGTTGGAACAAAGAAGACCTGGGGTCGCGATTTTTCTGGATTAGGATTTGAATTGATATAGCACAACGTTTAATTCAAGTGAAAATATTGCAGCAATGAGAAACATAATATTATTACTCAAAGACAGGAGTTCCCAACTATTGTTTCGACACGTTTACCCATGGCAACTTTTCTAAAGTAAATTTATCCCTATACTGTTTTATTCAGTCTTTTCTTCTGTTTTGATTCCTTGAGGAACATAGGGCCACAACAACACTCCTCCAACACACCAGGTTCCGGTAGGTCCTCCTTGGCTCAGTCCACGCCATTCCGACTGTCTTCACCTCAGCGTCGATACTCCTGCGCCGTCTGTTTTGGTCGACCCACTTTCCGTTTTCCTTGTGGATTCAAGCCCAGAGCCTGCCAGGTGATGTTGGGTTCAGGCTTTCGTAACGTGTGGCCGATCCATCCCCATTTCTGTTTCTTTACCTCAGTTTCAATTGAGGCTTGTCTCATCCTGTCCCAAGGTGATATGTTGGGGGCGACTTCTGGCCACCTGTTGTGGCGTCTGTTCCTGACATATCGATTAGTGAATGTCTGCAGCTTTTTGATGTTGGTTTTTTTGTCACTCGCCATATTTCGGAGCCATATAGTAGGACAGACTTCACAATGGTGTTAAATACCGTTGTTTAAATATAGATGTTTAGACCAAAAACGGTAGGAAGAAAAAAAAAGGTTTTTCTTTCACAAAAAAGGCAGTACTTGCAACTTCCTCTCAACTTCAGATATTTCAAAAGGTTACTATTTTAACAATATGTATACAAATCCATACTTACAGTAGTAATAATATTTATAATAATAGTATTAATTATTTTATAATGATAATATAATAATAAATAACTAATATTTTATCCCGTAATATAAGCTTTAAGCCCCTTACAATTATTCTACCTATACAAAGAACATACTAAAAAGTGACAACCAGAAACAGAATAAATAATTATAGTTGTTACATTCCATCAAATGAAAATTTCAATATTCTTTATATCTCTTATCTGGCAGCAATTTCCAGGTCTTTGTGCAAATATACCCTCTCGGTGGACGAAATTTAGCCCCCCCCCCCCCCCACCCCCCACCCCGACTCCCGTTGGGAACTCCTGTTGGAAGTCTTGTAATTGTATTCTCAAGGCGGGTGGACGCTTCTGGTAAGGTCTCCTTCTATCCTATCATTGCTGTTATATTCTGTCTGTCATCTTGCTCTTTCCCAAGCACAATGTGATCGTTGTCGTGCCGACGTGCTCCCTCTAAACTCTTTGCTAAATGTAGCAGTTCATTGTGCCCAGCTAGATGGGGAACTGGGTTCATTGCTCCATTGGGCTTGGTCCTAGGTCACCATATGACAGCATTACTTTGCCGTCTGTATATGAAAAAAACTAAACGTTTTGGAAAAATAAATAAGTTTAAAAAAATGAGCCCCAAATGTATGGTAGGCAATTGCCAACTATCAATGAAACGTATTTTAACTGAACGAGTAGAATTCGTGCATATCCGAAGAAGGCACTATGCCTGCGGATCCATGAAAGAATTATTTTCTGACGTGGCCCCAAAGCGCATTCTGTCCTTTCTGAGAGAGGCTAAGATCTACAACTTGATTTAATAAGGTCACAAATTTTCTGTAGTCGATGCACGATAGAGAATTACATTTGTTTGGACTGTATTACCATAAAGTACTAAACGAGTACAATAATATCACTTTGTGACTTCTCCAGGTGACGTCTGCAAACTGAATTCTTCTTTGTGTGAAAATCTTAGTGATATTTTTATGTATAGTAAATTCACGACAGATAAAGTTGAGTAGGGGGGGGGGGGGGGGGTTGAAGCAATGACTGTTGCTGGCAATTATCAGTCCAGTTATATTTTATTGTATATTATTATAAGTAAATGTATAAATTGTAGTAGGCAGCTTGAGGAGAGAGTGAATGACCATGCGTTCTGTTTCTAATGTTTCTTCATAATATCTTGTTTGCGTGATTCTTCTGTTTATTTTGTATAGGCTCGTCAAGGCCGACAATAAACTTGAACTAACTTTATTTGATCGTCCTTTTAGAATGACGAAGTTACATGTGTCCATAACTTTAAGGGACGAGCTTTTGTTTGTTTTTTTATTCCAGTAAAACTTACAATTTACGCATTGATACGTTGACACACGCTGGAGAAAGCTTGTAGAAGTAGTGTGTAATGTGTAATTCAATTCAGCCAAATAGTGGAGATGGAGCTTTGTCATTCTAAGAGGACGCAAATACGGGTGGATCTGACAAAATCGAAGTACAGGTGAAATGTTTACACCTCTTTAAAGAATCCGAATAAAATATTTCTAAGACGATTTCATGCCAAATATTTAACTGAATACAGGAAATTGCTAGAGTCTAATCATTCACATTATATAAGCACAAAGTCATTTCAATTCCAATAGAAAAAAAATTCCCCCTTTGGAGCAGCTTTCTGGGGAATTTGGCCTTTCACATTCAGCCCGATTTCGTCAGATCTACTCGCAAATAAAAAAAAAGTAGGCTAAGAGAAGAGACAAAGACGTAGTTTATTTCGTTTGGGGGAAGTTAGATCACTATACCACTGAAAGACTACAAGATAGTCAAATGACCTCTTAGAATGGCATCGTTCTATCTCTACTATTTGGCTGAGCTGAATTACACATTACACACTACTTCTACAAGCTTTCTCCAGCGTGTGTCAAAGTATCAAGCAGATGATTCCCTGTGTAATTTGTAAGCCTTGTAAGCTCTGTACATGCCATGGAGGTTCTAATAACTAATGTTATTAATAGCTCCATGGTACATGCTCATAAAGTCGGTCAGGCCACAATGACAGCGAAGCGGGCGAGGCGACGCGGGGCGAATAAAATTAACACATAGCAAAAAGGTGACTGGCCGCACCAACAGCGACGCGAGGCGAAACGGGGCGAGGCGAGACGGGGCGAGGCGGTGAGAAATCCAGGCCGAGTTACTTTCGCTCGCAACGCTGGAGTATTGACACTGGGTGAGAAGAACACAACGCGGCTACACACATTCAGTTGTCAGCACGCTACACACATTCAGTGGCAGTGACGGAAATGAAGGTAGGCACAAATAGAACTGTTTATGAAAAAGATACATGAACTAACACTGAATAAAATTAGCAGATGAATTTAATTACCTTTATATAATACAAATAGAAGCATCAGAGATGTGATTTATAAGGTGAATATTGAGAATATCAAGGACGAAGAAAAAATCAAATGAGCCAGTGTTGAAAGACTAACCTGAAAAGATCATTCATTAAAACCATAATACAGAGGCAACTCAAATTTCTAGGACACATCTGTCGCCTCAGGAGCCTCGAACATCTATCTGGCTGTCATAGGGAAGATCGAAAGCAGGAAAAGCAGGGGTAGACTGAGAAAAACCTTCACTGCTAATCTTAATTCATGGACAACAGATAAACATCACAACAACAACAACTTCTTGAGGCTGGCTGATGACAGATCCGAGTGGAGAGCCGTGATCGCCAATGTCTGTTCCAGACAGGGCAATTGATGATGATGATGATAGAATACAAAACATAATAGAATCTGATACTGAAAAACCAAGTTGTTATAGATTTGCCTTTGATCATGTCGAGGCTTCTAGTCATGTTCCTTCTCCCCAACCAACTCATCCTGCTTAAAAAGAAAAAATTACAAATGAACTCTTCAGTAGATCTGAAGTACGTGTACAGTACCCCTCCCTCATGTCCCATCTCGTCTGTTTTACCATAGCCACTTTTCCTTTAGATTTCAGTTGAGGAATTCATCAACTTGATCCAGGAAAGGCCGGCACTATGGCAGAAGTCACATCCAGAGTTCGCTAACCGGCACATAAGGAATAAACTCCTGGCTGAGGTTGGCCTTGCAGCTGAAATGAACGGTAATTACATGTACTTTTCAATATCCTTACACCCTGTCCTCTTGCCAGTGTACCGTCCCTCGGCCGTTAAGGAAGTCACAGAATCGATCACGTATCCAAGTAACATAGGCTGGTGGCCGACCCCTGAAGACTGGTCTAGGAAGAGTGGGCTGTTTTCCCATGGTCCATGATCTTCAACAGTCACTGACTCCCTGTGTAGTACAAAATTGTGAAGAACGACACAAGCAAGCACAACTGTCTGTGCATTTCCTACATTAAGCTCCACTGTAGTTTTGACAACTCTCCATTTGCTAGCAAAGAATTCCGAAGGTATTTTTCACACATCGACGGGCTCGAGTGACGGTAGATGCGCCTATCAGGCGTTAGATTATTTGAATACGGAGTCATTAAGTCGCCTCTAAGCGGATACGCAGCATCTCCCAGGATGACATGGGGAAGGTTCAGAGGTGAACCAGGCGACGTTGGTGAGAGCTGAAAATAGTTTTGATCTAATAGGTTTTTCAACTGAGAACAATGAAATATGCCTCCATCGCTTTCTTCCCCATAAGCCCCAATGTCTATGAAGAGGTATTTATAATCAGGTCCCGCGAGAACCTGCAAGACTACAGAAAAATATTTTTTGTGATTGAAATATTGTGCTCCAGAGTCGTTTGGGCATTCGATTCTAATATGTTTCCCATCAAGACACCCTATAACATTGGGATAATTCGACTTGGTCATGAATTCATTTGCCACCTTCTCGAACATTTCTCTCGTGGGTGTATGTAGATATTCATTGCGGAGTTTCCATAATTATGGCGGTGCAAGTTGTCATTACTATGGGAGCAACGGCCGAACACCCCATCCAGATGCTAAAAGCCAATGTCCAAAAGGAAGATCACGTTGCAAGAAATCTATAATGAAAAGAAAAACGGATTATATAACTTATAATTTTACCTTATGGAATTCTAAGACAATATCATGAAGCCATAGCAACAACCCTGAACAAAAATACGTTTTCCTTTTCATATAAATGCATTCTCCACTAGTTTCACCATGCATTTTTGTTAACATCATTCTCATAATCATCGTCATCGACATTATTATATTGTAAATTGTTTCTATTCCAGATGTGGATTGTTCGAAGAAGCTGAAAAATTTAAAGGACTCGATGAGGGCACATGTGGCGAAACTTCCAAAAACAAAGTCAGGTTCACCGGATTTCAACCTCAGTCACAACATTAAGTGGCCATATTTTCAGGGCATGATGTTTATGAAAGATGAATTTGTTGGGAGAAAAATGACATCAAGCCTGGAGTGTGATGACGATCGGGATGATGCAAGTGAAATGGCACATGTAGACAAGTATGAAGAGTTCAGCCCTATGCAAGCATCTGAAGAACTCTGTGCTGATCAAAGTGCCTCTTCATGCGAATTACTGCTGCCCACCACACAAGATATGTCCAGTGTATCCATTCAAAGCTGGAATTCCTCTGCAAGCAGCTCACAGAAACACAAACGTCGCCGCCGGCACTCCAGATACACTGAGTTTGAGGAGAGGAACCTGGCAGCGCTGGAGAAAGTTGCGGCTACAGACGAACTTGATACATTTGCGTGTGATATTGCCAATGACTTAAGAAAAATTAAGAATCCACTGAAACTTATGCAGGCGAAAGCAAGGATTCGTCGCATAACAGAGGATTTGGTAATGAGCGAACTGGCACCTAACAGCTTCACAAACATGCTCTCAACACCAAGCCCATCACATAATGAGTATCAGTCACATTCACAATGTTCTTGAATCATAATAACTGGTACGGTAGTTAAATAAGCTTACTACTGTCATTTGGCATATTGTCTTCTCAGATCACCGTCATCATTATCCGCATTTTAAAAAGTGTTTCATTTTAATAAAGATCTTTGAATTATTTTCTATGCATTCATTGATGATTTATCCCAGTTTCCTGTTCGATGTTTGTTTAGAAAGCTAATTGATTGATTGATTGATTAAATGGCTAATGTCTTTAAAACGTTGGCAAACAACGTACATGCATCCATCCACTACCTTGATATTGTTGCTGATGTTTCCTATCTTGCAACCATCAGGCTAGTAGTCTTTGTAGGGTCGAAACTGCTTTTTCAACCACAGAGCTAACGACTAAGTGCAATTTCACTGTCGCCTCCACAGACACAGCGACAATTAGAAAGGCCTCTTCAAGGTCCATTCATTTATTTTCTTAACTTCCTCATCTAAAACGGCGTCGATATAAAATAGAAACCGTTGTGCCATATAATAATATAATATGTTATATCGTTTCTACTAGACATACTTATGTGTACCTATAAAAGAATTTAGATTAGGCTAAATCCATGTAGACCTGCCTCAGAGTAACAGCAAGACGCAAGATCGCCGGGACAGGCTTTCGGAAGTTGGTGGTCCTTCTGCTGACTTTATCTTTGATCATTTCATGCAGATGGAAAAAGGAATCACGGCTCATTCGAAAGTAATTGGCTAATCGCCATCAAGTAGATCTCTAGACAAGTGGTGAAATTCTCCATATTCTGAACGCATTGATGCACCCACAATTTTCTTTCTTTCGTCTTTGGGGTTTCCTCATCAATGAGAAGAAACAATGCCAATCTTTTCCGACTGAAACGAAAATTTAACGATTTAGAGTTGGATTGCTTTGCTTGTTTCGCCTCGCTCCCATTGTGACCACGTGGTGTTTTCGCTTCTCCTCCCCCCCCCCCCCTTCGCTGTCAGTGTGGGTGGCCTGTCCTTAAGGTTATCGCATTGTCCAACAACAAATGGGATTCGATCACTATATCACTGAACAGATTGGAAAGTCTTGTACGTGGTGATAATGTCGTATCCCAATTTTCAAAAAAAAAAAAAAAGGACTTTGACCACTTTTTTCTTCATTGGCATAATTGTGGCACAAATTGACACTTTTTGTTTGACTTTGGGTTTGGGTTTAACGGCGCGTCAGCACAATAACGGACACTTTGCACCTCTCACTGTTTTTTCGTGATCTCTCTTTGGCCTAGTTTTCAGCCCTCAGATGTCTATAGGATCAGATAAAAGTGAAGTTTAAAATCTAACGGGAAAAGGCCCATACTGTAAAGTATGTCTATGAATTTTGTAAATATGACAAAAGTCTGTTAAATCAACTTGTAGAGTTCGAGCTCTTCCAGAAATGACAAGATGCACTGTGGGTCCACGTCAGTAGATAATTCTTTCAAGGATCCGCAAAGTGTATTTCATTGACATACGAGGGGTATTTGCAGTAATGTTGTACACCACAATTTGCCGATTTTGAGGTTCTGTCATGAAAGTGGCTCCCTCACTCCAAATTTCATTATGTAAAAGTGTCGTTCCAATTGGTTAGAAACTTTTCGAGATATGTGTTTTTGTGATGTAATGTTGCATGTGTTTTGGCTCTGATTTTACACAACTCTTCAAAATTTCAATCCTCATCTTCTGGAAAAGGCAAAAATGCACATTCAACCATTATGGAAAAATACCCGACGATATTTCATGACTGGAGAATAACAAGCGGTTTTTATGTCTTTATTTTAGGAAATTCGCTGCTCTTGGCATTTACACCTGGCTTTTCCTGTTTCACATTGAGACCCTCCCCTCAGGTGATCCTACCAATTGTACGGAGACCCCGTACAAACCTACGTCAGATTGACGTGAGGATGCTGACTTGCTTGGTTTTTATATGCTTCAGGAGAAGGAAAAAAGTGAATAACTGAATCAGACTTAACACTTTCAATATTTTGAAATGTTATTTAACCCTTAGTTTTCAAGATTTAATCCCCAGCCCATAACACAACCTGCGTGCTGCCAAGGGTTACAAGCAAGAAAAATACCAAATCCCTATCACTCCCCCCCCCCCCCTCAACTGGATCAAAGAACAACAAAAACAAGAACAAGAATTATTTTTTTTAAAAGGTGTAAATGCCAAGTGCAGAATTAATCCGAAAACAAAGACCTCCAGACACAGGGCTACAAGCCAAATACCTCAATTTTTTAAAAATGTTGAGTTACGATAGTTCTACCATGCGGCCCTCGATAAATCTTTGCTGTTGGGGACACTAAGCGAACAAATTAAATTTATAACAGCACTAAACCATCTCAGGTTAAAAATTACCCAACATTGAATAATATACATGGCGCTGCCTTCACTGGACCTACTTAAATCAGTAGTAAAGAAGAATATACCTTTGGCAGTGATACTGAAGCTGTTTTTAGGTCTTTATTTGAAGAGGTTTCGCTGCCACCAGCATTAACACCTGACTTTTCTTGGTTCCATTTTTCTTGTTCTGATTTCTGTGTGTTTTTTGTGGTAGGGGTTAGGTTGGGGTTGTTTTTTTTTCTTCAGAATTTGTCCTGGGCAGAGGCCTTGTTCGGCCTGCTCTTCTAGACTTACAGCTGTATAACTGGCAAACCTGAGTTCACTAGCTGAAGAAAGTGGCCTGGGATTTGAGAACCAATGTCTTAACGCTTATTACGACCTTCGTTCTTGTTTGTTCTATTTTCTGAAAAAATTGGAGATCTTTTAGTATATAGAAGAGGTATAACAAATTTTAATGCACATTTTGGCACTTGTTTAAAATGCGTTGTGGCACTTGTCAAGCCGTTTCACATGTCCGATTTATTATAATTCCTTATCATAATACTAAAGCCGCACGTCGAATTTCTCATTGTGCAAAAAGTGGATTTGGAACAGACAAGAACTAAGGTTGCCTAATCGGCATCGCTACCACTGAAAACATGCCTGACACGTCTTTGACAATCACAGTTTCTCAAAACAGAGTGTGTGATACGCGTGTTCTCGCTGATTCTTACTGATGTTTTTATATCTTCGTAATTATCAATGATACTAGACTGCTTATATAGAAAACATACCTGACACGTCTTTGACAATCACAGTCTCTCAAAACAGAGTGTGTGATACGCGTGTTCTCGCTGATTCTTACTGATGTCTTTATATCTTCGTAATTATCAATGGTACTAGACTGCTTATATAGAAAACATACCTGACACGTCTTTGACAATCACAGTCTCTCAAAACAGAGTGTGTGATAGGCGTGTTCTCGCTGATTCTTCCTGATGTCTTTATATCTTCGTAATTATCAATGATACTAGACTGCTTATATAGAAAACATACCTGACACGTCTTTGACAATCACAGTTTCTCAAAACAGAGTGTGTGATACGCGTGTTCTCGCTGATTCTTACTGATGTCTTTATATCTTCGTATTTATCAATGATACTAGACTGCTTATATAGAAAACATACCTGACACGTCTTTGACAATCACAGTTTCTCAAAACAGAGTGTGTGATACGCGTGTTCTCGCTGATTCTTACTGATGTCTTTATATCTTCGTAATTATCAATGATACTAGACTGCTTATATAGAAAACTTACCTTGACACGTCTTTGACAATCACAGTTTCTCAAAACAGGGTGTGTGCCGCGCATGTTCTCGCTGATTCTCATTGACGTCTGAATGATTCATTACTCGCATCTTCATCTGGGTAAAAACTGGAGTCCTCTCAAGTCAAGATTTGCAGAAAACCCGGTATCAGGTTATACTGTCGGTCACAAAAACGTGCTGAAAAAAGAAAAATACTGGCGAAAGACTAAAGTGTAATCACACGTTCAAACGAAGACGGTCGATCGAAATTTATAATTTCCATAATTATTATACAGATTCTACCTTTTCAACTTGTCTTTAGTAAACAATATGTGAGTGGATGTGACGAAATCAGCCTTAAGGTGAAATACCATATTCCTGAGACCCCCCACCCCCATCCAAGGGGAACAATTTTTCTATGGACATTAAGAGTTCCGTATAATATGAAAGATTAGCCATTTTTCTGCATTCAGTTAAAATATTTGGCTTGAAATCGTTTTAGAATTTTTGTTTCTTTTTATTTTGATTTATTAAGAGGTATAAAAAAAATTTCACAATTAGCCCGCCGGCTTTGTCAGATCCGCCAACACAATATTATTATACAAGATGCCTCAAATAAATGTACATAAAATTTGAATCGCCCCTTCAGAATGACACGGTTGTAACTCCCTTAGGACAACTTTTGAGAAATTGGTGATTGAAGTTTCAAGTGCTCACAGGTTTTAGGGACGCATATTTTTTTATTTTTTTTTAGTAATACTTACAGATTACACACCAAATCCGCTAGATACTTGACACACAATGGAGAATGCATACATGTAGAAGTAGTGTATAGTGTGTAACTCAATTCAGCCAAAAAGTGGAGATTTCTATAGAACCTTGTCATTCTAAGAGGGACGTCTTGATGTTAATGCTATCAAGTTCACGAAAAGCCTGGGGTCCCATCAAAGCGTGTGGGGTTTGTTGTCGTTTTTTCCTGCGCTTGTTTTTGACTAGCGTATTTTTTTTCGAAAAGTATTATATCTAAAAACTACGCTTACATGGGTTTGAGTTTAAAGAAAACACGTCGACACGATATTGGTCACAAGGGAGAAACAAGACGATAGACAGGATATAACACAATGATAGGACAGTATGAGACCTTACCAGAAGCGCCCACCAACCACTAGCTGCTTAGATTGGAACACTTACAATAACAATAGGAGTGTTTTTTTGTTGTAGTTTTTTTGTCAGAAAACGCTCGTATTCATTGAGTGAAAAAGACGCGCAGAGTGTGCCTCGAAGTCGCGCTTCATTAGAGCAGGCTTTAAGCTTACTTTGAACTTACTTAGCCTGAATTGTGAAGCCTGAAAAGCTTTCCATCTCTTTTATGACTGGTAATTTGTAATGTAAACTTAAGTAGGTAATTTACTGAAATACTTTTGAGGAAAAATTCATTATCTGCCAGTATATAATGGTGAACAAAAAGGAAGGAAGGAGGAGCAGGGAGGGGAAGAGAGAGAGAGAAGGAAAGAGAGAGAAAGATAGAGACACAGAGAGAGAGACAGACAGACGAGAAAAAAAACAGTTCCTGATTAAAAAGAAACAAAAACTTTTAGGACAAAAAATACGGGAAGACGGAAAAACTGGCAATCGTAAAAGCAAAAGTTCAAACGTAAAAAAAAAAAGTTTAGACACCAAGAAAGTTGGACATTAAACGTTTAGCATTTAAACAAAAATTTTAAGTATTTAAAACAAAAAATTAAGCGTTTAAAGAAAAAAGTTACGCGTTAAACAATAAAGGCACGCGTTTAAAGAAAAAGGCAAGCGTGAAAAAGGCATTAAAAAGGAAAGTGTAAAATCAAAACAAAAAGCTACGGCTTTAAGAAGGAGATAAGTCTCCTATTTAAAAAAAAACTAAGGTAAAGTGACTTTTTTTCCTTTTCACTTGATTTTTTCCGCTTGTCTTCTTTCCCCGCCGTCTAAAAATAAAAATAGACACCTTCAGGAGAGAAGCTATGAAAACTGCAGTGGTGGAAGCATAACAGGTGACGGAATGCCATGGACTAAAATTAGAAAAGGGTTTCGTACCTCCCGACCACCCACTGATTCCAAATGCTATCCATAACCCTGTCCTTATCCCTAATCCTAATCTTAGCCTTGACTCTAAGCCCACCCCTAACCCTGTCCTTGTCCCTAATCCTAAACCTGCCAGTCACTCCTATCCATAATTATGCCTGATACTAACCCTACCCATGATACAAACTATGCTGGATCCTATCTTCAAAAGCTTTATTCTTCCCCAGCCCTAGTCCTAAACCTAATCTCATCCCTAACCCAGTTCGTATCCCTAGTCCTCAACCCTGAACTTATCCCAACCCCTAAATCCCATCCCTAACCCTGTCCTTATCCCTAATCCTAAAAGTATTCATAACCCTGTCCTTATCCCTAACCCTAAACCTATCCCGAACCCTGCCTTTATCAGTTATCCCAAATCTATCCCTTACTTCTCATCCCTCATCCTAAGCATCGCCCTTAACCCCTGTCCTATGCCTAATGCTAAAGCCACCCGTTATCAATGCTATACTTAATTCTAAACCGATCCTCAACTTCGTTCTTCCTGGTCCCTGATTCTAAACCTAATCTCATCCCTAATCCCGCCCGCATCCCTGATGTTAAACCCTAAAAGTATCTCTAATCCTTCAACCACCCCTAATTCTGTCTTTATTCCCAATCCTAAATCTGAACTTATCCCAAATCCTAGACCTACCCCTGACTGTGTCTTATATCCTAATCCTAAACCTATCCCCTAATGTCTTATCTCTCATCTTAAACCTTGATCCCTGTCCTTATGCCTTGTGCTAAATCCACCCCTAGTCCATACTATCCTTAATCCTTAACATAATTATCCTTAACTCTATTCCTTGCCACTAGTCTTAAAACCTAATCTTATTCCTAACCCTGCCCCTTGCCCTTTCAGCCAGAATTCAAAAAGAAACGTATTAAGTCTATATTTTTTTTTTTTTTTTAATGTCCAGAGTTCAAAGTGGCCAGGACGCACGGAATTCTTTCCAACACATTCAAATGTCAACCCAATTAAAAAAAAAAACGAAAAGATCTTCGAATTCCTCTTCCCTCACACACCCCCCCCCCCCCCCAAACCCAGAAAAAAATGACAACCTGGCTTCCCACCCACCATGATGAGTTGCTGAACTTGTACATACTCACAGACTCACAGACCCCCCCTCCCATTGACGACCTGAAACAATGGCAACAGATATCAAGGCTGAAAACCAAGACCACACACACAGGCAATTGAGATAAGACAGACAGAGACCAGAAAGCCAACGGGTGCTGGATATCACAATGAGATATTTGCAACACAATGTACATTACACGAGATTCAGTGAAATGTCTTGAGTTTTTCAGAACTGGAGCTGAGACTTTGTCAAGCCTTGTTCGGTTCGGAAGTTAAAGATTTGTCACATCCTGAAATGGTTTTGCCCACCGACCCGCCCCCCCCCTCCCCCCCAACCCCCTCAACAAAAAACCCAGCATCTATAAAACAGTGGCTTTAAAGAGTCCCAAGCGCCCCACCCTCCTTGCCATCCCAAGTTTCCTCACCCCCTCTCCCATGTTAAATTTTCAACTGATAATTTTTCATCAGTAGACTTTTATACTGATAATTATTATTATTGAAACAATTTATGTAACTAAATTCCTTTATTAACTGAAATCAAATGAATAAAAAAAATTCCCTACTTCAGTGGATCATAAAACTATCTATTCACAGTGAGTACATTCTTTACCAGTTTGGATTCCTATTCTGTCTGAAACACAGCCGTCTTAATGCATGGGCAGTTGACCAGGGGCCCCAAGGGTTTAGGGGGCCCCATGCATGCAAATTTACATTGATTTTTGAAACGCGGAAGAAAATCCTATTGCTTTGCCCAAATCATGTTAAGACTGCCCGGGACTGAAATTTCTCCCAAATTCCTCCCCTTAGATTTGAATTCCCTCCCTTGTGAGACAAGGCCCTTTCTCTGAGACTCATCGCTATGGAGATTGTTGCACGGAGCGATGGTGTGCAAAAAGGGTGGACACAGGGGGCGTAGGCCCTGTGTATCCATTTCATGGGGTATCCAATCAACCAGTATCTAGGCCCTATACTTGAGTCTTGGGGCATACACATCAAGGAGTTGCCCGCCCCGGGCATGATGGGGCATCACCAGATCTCTGCACGCCACTGACACGGAGCCAACATCAGATCATACGGCTTGTTAACTCTTTGCAGTTCGCGCATAATACAACGATTGCATGCTAGTGTCAACTTGTTTACATAGAATACAGACAAGGTCAATGGAAATATTCACACCCAAAGCCTACATGTTTGGACGTTATGCAAGACGTTCAAGAAACGCCCGAAAACACGCCTTTTACAGTTGATGGAGTGCGACCATAATTTATTATCTGTTTCTGACCATTGTCCCACATCCTTAGCATCTTTTTTGTACAGGCGAATTGAATATGAGTTGAAGAAATGACTCTTTCAAAGGCTTAGGCCTTACCTTTTGACGGGATAACCCGGTATATAAAATTAATATTTATTATTGATATCAATTTGCTTCAGAGACATGCAGCACCTTTTTTGTTCAAAGCTTAGACTACTGACGGGGATCCCACCAATACGAAGCCTCGACCTGTGTGCATTTTGAATTTAACTGGTTATCTGTGAGTGGGAATATCATAGTAAATTTGTTACGCTGTTTAGTTATGGCTTTTTTACACCCTCATCTAGACTGCCAGACGAGAGCCCAGCAAGAGAAAATGTGGACCTTTGTGCATTTTGGATTTGCCGACTCTTTGTGAGTGGAAAAATTATCTGCATAACTTTCCTCACACCTTGGCTACTAAAGTAGAGCCCAGAAATACAGAGTTTGGACCTTTGTGCGTTTTGCCTCAGCTGATTGAGTGGGAAAATCATGTTACACGTAGCTGGTACGTTGTTTAGTAGTTTATAAATACAGTTTTCTTCGGTCCGACTACTGAGCATTGCCCAGCAATACGGAGTATGAAACCTTTGTTTGCATTTTGGACGTCCCTGCCTGTGAGTGCGAAAATCAGGTTACATTTAGCTAGTACATTGTTCTGTCACGGTTTATAAACGCACAACATTCTCCCTACCCCTAGTAACGAAGCAGAGCCCTGAGGTGTAGGGTGTATGTGCGTTTTGATTTAGCTGGCTGTGTCTGTGAGTGGGAAAATCGTATCACATGTAGCTGGTACATTGTTTAGCCCTGGTTTATAAGCGCACAGCGTTCTCTCCCACCCCGACGAACGAGCAGAGCCCGGACGTACAGAGCAAGGCTGCTGTGCATTCTTTCTGCTGTCTGGACCAGTGTCATACGTAGACTTTGGTCATGATCGTTCTTCGTTTCTTTAGGGCCTCACTGTAAGGACTTTGGCCTTAAGGAATTTGATCCTAAGGACATTGGTGACGAAGAATACAGTTTGACATGTTGATTTTGTCCACTTTCCCAAATTGCCTGCACAACTTTTCTCAAACTTCGGCGACCAATTGGTAATTCAGCAGCGCAAAGTCCGGATGGTTTAGTATATTGTGCAGGCAAACAGCCAGCACAGCACTGCACCGTGGTCCACAACGACAGAACGGGCATATTCGCACCCACAGCGTACACGTCGGAACCGATTAACTATAAGAACACGCAACACATCGTGTAACACTTTTCAGAAACGCCTGAAAACACACCTTTAGAATTGATGGCATGTAACCACGGTTTAATCTAAAATGCACAAAAGTTGCACGGGGATTCTTATAAAATACGAAACAATCTTATTGCCATAGGAAAACCCTTAGGAACAATAAAAATTGTTTCTCCATATGTGGAATACTTTCTAATTTATGAACAAATAATTATTAGTCTATTATCTCGCACCAATTCCGATCCGTTCTCCTAGGGTGCGCATGTGTTCGTCACGACTTAATGGCACAACGTCACAGCCAGTTGCTGCCAGCAAAATGTACACCCAAGAAATAATGGCAGAAATTGACTGTGTCTGATCAGGCTTCGCATGGTGGAGTCTTCCTGGATTTACTAAGAAATATAGGAAATTATGATGTGCACTTCATGTCTGCCATTGGCTAACTGTACTGTTCAGGGATTAGAATGCTACTCCCCCCTTCTCCCCCTCACACTTCTAGTTCTTGTGACCTAAAAATGTGACATCAATCATACAATCTACGGGAACATTTTTATTTCGGAAAAAAAAGAAACAACATTCTTCGTTCAAAATCCAGTGTAAGACTAACTATTATTCTTAAAAAGTCCGTTTCTCTATCGTCTACGACAGTGAACGAGTTAGCGGAGAACGCCTCGCGAGTCCATATTAAGAATAATCAAAATGACCCTGGATTTTAACGTGCCAAGTTAGCCAACGTCTGGGGGTGGCTCCGTGCCCTAACTGCTCTCTCTAACAAAATTTGAATATATTGAATTTAACATTATGCCCAGTCTCATCCCTTTTCCGACATTTCCAACTATACAACATTTATACGCAGTTACAAAACTCCTTTCAGATCCATATAAAACAACTTTTGCGAATTTCACCAATGTGGTAAAATTTAAACGGAACTATTTACATGTAATTCTATTTGCAACTCAGAAATTCTGAATACAAAACTTAAATTACATAGCCAAATAGGCCATGATAGGCGTAAAATGACCGTTGTTGTGCTGACGCATTTTAAAACCCAAATTCAAACTCAAATAATTATGTTCATTAATATTTAATTTAAATAGTCTCTCTTCCCCCCTCCCAATCCTATGCTCTGTGCTATTTCGTGTCTCTCATGTCTCAACGGTGAGACTTCTTGTAAAGGAACCACGCATGGGGGATGTCTAAAATGGATTGTTGAATTTACTGGCAAAATATTTGCCAATACAATATAATACCAAATTCCTTTTATTCCACTTTACATTTTGATAATAAACAATTCTTTGAATTAAAAACAAATACATTTTTTTCAAGAACTAAACTGACACTATTTAGATAACATTTAGAAATCTTCAACAAAGCATTGCAAGTAATCTTTAATGATTCACCTTCCCACATAAAGACGTATTCAAACTTCGCCCCACACTTGACAATTTGTACTCTTGCGCTTAATCTAGCTCCGCCCACACACACACAATGGTGGAAAAAGGAAGAGTGCAGTGTAATACGGAAAAAAAAATTGCACAATCGCATTTCCAAAGAATAGAAGGGAACCCCGATCCAGGAGTACACTGATGGCAGTTATCAAACTGATGCACTATAAAACCCAAAGTCAAACTCCCCCTCCTCCAGCCCGCACTCCCCCCCCCCACCTCCCCCCAAATCCTCCCTCCTCCCGTAGGAACACATACGAACTATTTTGTACGTAGTCTAACAATAGTTCGTTCAGAAATCCGTGCCCTTCTTCCGAAAGCTATAACTTTTGAACTCTGACTGAATATTTTGGAAGTTGGTATGTGTATTAGGCCTGCTGGTCTTCAAGATTTTAGTAGCGGGTAATTGGTGGACGTTTCTGGTAGGATCTCCTGTTTCCTACCGTTCTGTTATTATTCTGTCTGTCGTCTAGCTTTTTCCTGGCACAAAGTGATCAGTAACGTGTCCACAATCATGCTTTTTCCAAACTCAAACTCGTAAACTTAAGCAAAATATTTTTTTACCCTGTGAGAACTCATCTTATTTCGATTACCATTTCTGGTTATCTTGATTTGCTGGATAGGTTTACAGACAGAATTAAGTGCTAGGGACATGTTTGATAATAGATTTGGGTTGGGGAAGGATTAGTAATAATATTTCCTTCAAGTTAGATCCTTTTAATATCTTTTCTGACTGTCTTGCCCCATTAAACGGGCTCTGGTGTATTTTCTGGAGATAACCGGATTCGATAATCCTTCCCAAGGTTTGCTTCTTAAGGTTATGTAAAAAAAAAAAAAAAAAAGCAATTCAATGATTTTACAAAATGTCATTGCTCTACACTAATGGCGTAAGTCATTTTTGACACTCTTGAGATATTGAGAAAAGAACTGTTTCTTTTCCTGTCATTTGGTGACTGGTGCCATTAGGATTCTATTGGATTATTACAGTTTCCTATAGGCGCATTTCTTTTTCTTATCTGAAACCTCTCATGCTCAGGAATGAAAAATGGAACTGTCAGTTGCCTTTTGACATAAGTCTGACATTATGCCATTATTGCAGAGCAGCGACGAAATAAAAAGACGCCATCTCCGTTAACAAAATGCACACTTCTGCTCACGTGGCAAGAAAATCGCGCTTGTACGGGATTTTTTTTTTTTTTCATTTGAAGGACAATGATTTTCTTTGGATCTGACCAGGTCAGCAACATTGATTGCAGAAATGATGTGAAGTTATAATGATCCGTTTACTGTAAACGTGAATATTTACATCAGTGGTTCTCAACCTTTTTCAAGGAATCGCCACTTTAGGCTCCAAGTTTTCTTGCATCGCCAGCCCTCTTCTCTCCTCCCACCCCAGCCCTCAAAATCCCTTTTCAAACCCAACAGATACATTTCACGAGAAAATCACAACTTATGATGTTACATTTTTCAAAGACTTATTAATTAATAATATAAATCAGAAAATTCGTTATCAAATGTTTAAAAAAAAAAAAAAAATACCCACATCCATGTGCTGTTGAACAACTCAGTGGCTGCCCAGGTACTTGCCCCCCCCCCCCCAAACGTCTCCCTTCATTGTTTTCGCCCCCTTGTCACCCTTTTCTTTGTTTTCGCCCCCCCCCCTCCCCACACCCTGGAGATCAAAATGCGCTCCCGGGGGACGATATAACCCTCGTTGAGAGGGGTGCGTAAGTACTTGTAACAACGCTGTCTGAGTATCCTGTGGGTAATATTTCTTACGCAAGGCTTTGCTACATACAATTTTTTCTTTTTTTGCCATTTTTTAAACTCAGTTTTGAGAACATTTTAGAAGTCTGAAGGCACAAATTTCTAAACGAACCAAACTTAGCGATGGACAAACACATTCAAAGACTTGACAAATCTCAAGTCCGAGCCGAAAAAGACTCGACAAAGCCCCAAGTCCAGTTCTGAAAGAACCCGAGGCATCTCACTGAAGCTCATGCAATGTACATCATGTTACACACACCCCATCATGATACCCGACACCCTTTGACTCTCTGCCCCCCTGTCTGCCCCACCCCAATTCCCTGTGGATGTGGTCTTGATTTCCAGACTCAACCTGCCCCATTGGTTCAGGTGGTCGAGAGGGTGGTGAGAAGTCTATCAGCATGCACAAGTTGAACAACACATCATGAGTAGGGAGGAAGCGGGGGTATCCATGTGTTTTTCTGGGAGGGGTGTGGGGAAGAGGAATTCGAACGCGAAAGGCAGGTTTATTTTGATTGAGGTTGCTCTCTAAATGTTTGCCTGTAGGGGAAGGCGGCGGGGGTATGGGGGTGGGTGGGAGTTGGGTGGGGTGTGGGTGAGTGAATTTGGTTGTGGGGTGGGCAGAGAGGGTGGATTGGGGTGTGGGGTGGGAAGAGGGGTTGGATTGGGGTGTGGGGATGGGGATGGTGTGGACTGGGGTATGTGATGGCGATAGGGTGGATTCGGGTATGCGGGTGGGGGTGGGGTGGATTGGGGTATGTAGGTGGGGGTGGGGTGGACTGGGGCATCGGAGTGGGAGATGGGGTGGATCGATCGGAGTATGGGGGGTGGGAGATGGGATGGATTGGGGCAAGGGTGTGGAAATTAGGGGTGGGGTGTGTGGGTGGGAGGTGGGGAGTGGATTGGAGTATTGGGGTGGGAGGTGGAGGTGGAGCTCCGGGTGGATTAGGGTGTGGGGATGGGGGTGGGCTGAGGGGGTAGTGGTGAGGGTGGGGCGGGGGAAGTTCTTCATTTGTTTAGACTTCCTCTGCTGCAGTTTTCATTGCCCTATCTACCCAGCCAGCAAGCCCAGGAAAATCCAACGCATAGGAGTGACATCAGTATTTGCATTATTATAATAATGAAATTTTTTCTACCTCGATCCGCTGGTGTACGACATCACGACGATGCCACTAACGCGCCACTACGGTCAACTAACTAATCCTATGGAAATACTATAGCCTACAAATCTACGTTGGATTGATGTAGGGATCCTGGCTAGGTATTGCCGTGTTACGGAAAATACGGTATATTCCAATTTAAGTAAAAGTCACATTTCAACATCATTTTTAGCAAGAAAAGTGTTCTATCTTTCTAACTGCGTTTCTAATTTCGTGTGACTAATACATATAGCTTCTTTTGGTAATCACGGAATGGAAATTAAACTAAGTCTAAAGAAGGAAAAGAGTTACATACAACCCGACCACTTTGAATTCTTAGTTTGTTACGGATTTTTTTGTTTTCTGGTTGAAAGGGTTAGGGGTATGGGTAAGGGATACGATTAGATTCAGAGTTAGGAATAAGGACACGGTAAGGAACATGTTTAGGGTCAGGGATACGTTCAGGGTTTAGATAGGTTTATGGTTAGAGATAGGTTTATGATTAGAGATAAGTTTAGGGTTCGAGATAAGTTTAGGATAAGAGATAAGGTTAGGGTTAGGGATAAGGTCAAGGTTAGGGATAGGTTTAGGATTAGCGATAAGGCCGGGTTAGGGATAGGTTTAGGATTAGCGATAAGGACGGGGTTAGGTGTAGGTTTATTATTAGAGATAAGGACAGGATAAGGGATATGGTTAAGATGAGGGATAAGGACAAGGTTAGGAATATTTTTAAGGTTAGGGATAGGTTTAGGGTTAGGGATATGGTAGGTTAGGGACATGTTTAGGGTTAGGCATAAGAACAAGGTTACTGATAGTTTAGGGATAAGTACAGGGAATAATTATGTTTAAGATTAGGGATAGAATGGCCTTGACTGTGTGGTGTGGACGTACGGAACTCTTTCCTAAATCACGCCACAAAAGGATATTTTTATATTTTTTTTTGCATCCTGCAAAATTTCGTTTTTTGGTCTATACGGTCTTTTGCCATGGTACGGCAGCCTGTCAGCCCGCTTTACAAATACTATAAAAGCAACATCCTAGTCAGCAACCCTACCGATATCCCTCGCGGGCAACCGACGTCAAATCTGCAGATAGGAATGCATGACATCGTTCCTATGCAGATCCATTGGTTACGACATCGCCCTGACGTCTGTTTGATGTATGGACCCGCCCCGATGGTGATCCTACCTACCCAATAAAAATCCTACCCACCCATCAAAATCCTACCAAACCTATCAAAATCCTACCAACCTTATGAAAACCCTACCAACCCTGCAGAAATCCTATACCAATCTACATCGGACTGACATAGGGATGCTGGCTGGGCTATCTCCCTTTGTTATCAATCATTAACCAAAAACAACGTTAGGTTTGTTTCGGGAGAGCAAATTAAAGAGAGAGAGAGATAAGCCAAACGTTTGAAAAGCGTGTGCTAGGAAACGGAAATTTGTTTTGGGGGGGGGGGGGCATAAAAACCTCTCAAATCAAACGGACAGACTTTATGGATGGCCCCGCATGTTAAATCGCGACCTTAGTTCTTGCTTGTTCTATCTCCGTTTCCTGAGAAAACTGGACATCATTTAGTATGTAGAAGAGGTATAAGAAATGCACTTTGACACCTGTGTAAAATGCGTTGTGGCATTTATCAAGCTGTTTCACTGTTTAGATTTGTTCTAACTCCTTTTCGTAATACTAAAGCCGCAAACGTTTCGTGTCGAATTTCTCAGTTGTGCAAAAAGTGGAGTTGGAACAACAAGAACTAAAGTCGCCAGGTGTGTACAACTCTACCCGATGTTCCAGCGCTGTTAGACCCGCTCTGACCATAGCTCACATGTTTTCTCAGTAGATGATTCAGTTATGTCCTTTGGATTTCTGAGCACATGCTGGTTTACACAATCCCAACGGCTGACGTGATTCGTGATCTGAAGTAGTTGCTGGATCATGGACCTCTCGATCTTCCAGCGGCGTTAGATCCGGTCTGACCACAGCCCACAAATTCTCTCAGTAGATGATTCAGCCAGACCTTCAGGAGATCTGAGCGAATGCTGGTTTTACAAAGTCCCAATGGCTGATGCGAGTCGTGGTCGGAAGTAGTTGCTGGCCCTTCTGCTGAGCAGTATCACCCTGTTCCCTCAACACCTGATTCTCAGGACTCTCTGTAATAATAATAATAATAATAATAATAATATAATAATGATAATAATAATAACGGGTTTAATGATCAGTTTGGCTCGGGTTAGGAATAAGTTTAATAACAGATTTGGATCGGGTGAGTAATCTACTTAAAATAAGAGGTTTGGGTGGGGTTAGGAACAGGTTTAATAGTAGGTTTGCATGGGATTAAGTCGGGTTTAATAATAGACTTGTATGCGGTTAGGATCGAGTTTAACAACAGCTCTGGGTGAGGTTAGGAATAGGTTAAGTAACAGGTTTGGATTGGGTTAAGAATTAGTTTGACAGTAGGTTATGGTTTCGATGGGGTCAGGAATGAGTTTAATAACAGTTTGGGGTGGGGTTAGGAATGAGTTTAATACATGTAATAGACTTGGATGTGGTAAGGAATAGCTTTAACTGATAAAAGTATAAAGAGCACATACGTCGCTCTGCCTCTGCACGGCAGAATAGGTTTGAAGGGGATTAAGAACGGTAATGTTTGTATGACGTTAAAAAGAGGTTTAACTATCAAATTTGAATGGGTTAAGGAACGGATTTAAAAACAGATTTCGATTGGGTTAGTAAAAGGTTTAATAATAAGTTTGGATGCCGTTAGGAATGGGTTTAACAAAAGGTTTGGGCGGGATCAAGGACGGTTTAAATAATAACTTTACATGGGATTAAGGCGGGTTTAAAAATAGACTTGGGTTCAGTTAGGATCGGGTTTAATAATACCTTTGGATGGGGTTAATAATGAACTTAATTATAGGTTTGGATGGGGTTAGGAATATGTTTAACAATAAGTTTGGATGGGTTAAGGAATAGGTTTCATTACAGGTTTGGGTGGAGTTAGGAATGGGTTTAATAATAGAGCTGGATGTTAAGAACAGGTTTAATATTACGTTTGGATGGGATTAGGGACACGTTTAATAACAATGCCATGCAATGGTAGACGCACGTAATTGATAAAGTATAAAGAGAGTACATGCATCGCTCTGCCTTTGCACGGAAGCTGAGGTTTCGATGAGGTTAGGAATGGGTTTATTAACAGGTTTCTATGATGTTAGGAACGAGTTTAATATTACGTTTGATGTGGTTAAGGAAAGGTTTAATCATAAGTTTGGATGGGATTAGGGACAAGCTTAATAATATTGCAATGCAAAGACAGAGCGACGTAACAGATAAAGTATTAAGAGAGCACATGCGTCAGTCTGCCTTTGCACGGCAGAATAGGTTTGTACGGGTTTAGGAATAGGTTCAGTAACAGATTTGGATGGGGTTAAGAACGGTTTTAGTAATAACGTTGAACGGGGTTAAGAACACGTTTAATGATAGATTTGGATTGGGTCAGTAACAGACTGAAACGTTTTAGATGAGGTTAGGAAGTGTTAATATAAAATATAAAGTTTTAATGCCGTTAGGAATGGGTTTAATAATGGGTTTGGATGGGATTAGGACGGGTTTAATAATAGACTTGGGTGCTGTTAGGATCGGGTTTAATAGCACATTTGGATGGGGCTAGGAACAGATTAAATAATATGAGGTTAGGAATAAGTTTAATTATAAGTTTGGGTGGGGTTATGAATGAGATTAATTATAGGTTTGGATGGGGTAAGGAATAGGTTTAATAATAGGTTTGAACATGATTCAGAACAGGTTTAATAATAAACCTGGGTGGGATTAGGGACATGTTTAATGACACTGCGTGCAAAGGCAGAGCGACGTGACTGATAAAGTATAAAGAGAGCACATACATCGCCCTGCCTTTGCACGACGGAATAGGTTTCGATGGAGTTACAGCCGGTTCAGACAGGGCGGTTTCAACCGCGACGGCTACCGCGCGTTTCCCGCTGGTATCGTTCAGACAAGGCGGTTTGCAACGCGACGTAACCACAGCGGTTGACTCAAGAACTGGAAATTTTAAGCAGTGTCAGGATGGATGTGGAGGAAATAACATGCGTTTGGTTGTTACATCGCCGCTTGAAACGACGCAAACAGAGACAAAGACAATATTGGATTCATCCCATTCTACGTGATAGACTAACGCACGGCATGTTTACCACCCTGTATCCTTCCTTAAGGGCGCATGAAGAAAAGTTTTTCAATTATTTGAGAATGTCCAGGAAATCATTTGACGACTTGCTGCAACTAGTCAAGGACGACCTGTCTTCAACCAAGACCCCGATGAGGGATTGCATCAGCCCAGAAAGCTTTTGTTTACATCACACATCCTGTTCTCTCATTGGCTGGCGTGCTGCAAACCGAGCGGGAGACCAGCTGTGTGTGTACCATGCCTATGTGTGTAGGTATCTCGACCCGCTGGCCGACCGCGCGGTTGCGAGGGGAAACTCACAACCGCGGCGGTTGAGGAAACGCCGCGGTTACGTGTGAAAGATTCCATAGGCTATCAAACCGCCCTGTCTGAACCGGCCCTTAGAAACGGGTTTACTCATAGGTTTGCATGGGGATAAGAACGGGTTTAATAATAAATTTGGACGGGGTTGAGAAAGGGTTTGGTAACTGGTCTGGGCAGTATTAAGAACGGGTTTAATAATAGGTTTGGATGGGATTGGGAATGGTTTGATAATAAATCTGAATGGGTTTAGGGACGGGTTTCCTTTTTTTCTCCCTCTCTCTCTCTTTCCTTTTTACTAATTAATGGATTTTTGACGTTTCTGCTTCTGTTTCCATACATATGAAAACACGGCTTTGGTCTGATCAAAACTAAGATTTCATATCGTAAACAGCATTTTACAACTTTGTCGTTCGCTTCAACTGTGTTCTTAGCCTAAAATCCTTACTTTAACAGTTGTGTAATTCATATTATGGGTAGTCCTTCCCCGATTGCCATTACGGTCTACGATTTTGAAAGGATCTACAACCCCCTAATAGACGCAAAGGGGAAAGGAATTGGTAAACAATAAGGATACAGCAAAGTGAGTTCAGAAAGGGGAAATGGGGGGGGGGGGGGGAGGGGGTCATTAGCACAAAAATATATCAGAGAAGATTCACAGATGCTTAAAACAAATTCTTAATGAACATTTCGCAATGGCGGCCTATATTTGGTGACTGTGTTCATGTTTTGTTTTATCTCTATTTTCTGAAAACTTGGAGATCTTTTAGTATGTAGAAGAGGTATAACAAATGCACACTCTGACATTTGTTCAAAATGCGTCGTGGCTCTTATCAAACTGTTTCACAGTTCCGATTTATTCTAACGCCTTATCATAATAACAAAACTCCAAACGTTTAATGTTGAATTTTTCAATTGCGCAAAACAGTGGAGTTGGAACAACAAACCAGAACTAAGGTTGCGATTTCCCATCTGGTCTGGGCCTATGACCAGCTCTACACTGGCCTGCCTAGATCTATCAGCATGCACTAATCCGTAGCAATGATCAAATTAATACCAGATCTAGAAATAAAAAAAAACAGGCATGAACTTACCTTGTAGAAGCGTCACCTTCAGCAGATAGGCTATCAGCTTCTTACCCAGTCAGCAACCTTAAGGACACCCGATGCGTAGGATTGACGTCAAGTTTGCTAATAGGAGTGGCATCGTTCCTACGTAGATTGACCGGTCACGGCATATCGCCGACGTCAGTCTGATGCAGGAAATCTGCCTCTATATGGTAATCGCACCAAACTTACAGAACTCCTATACAAATTTACGTCAGATGACGTGGATGGGGAACGGGCACACACGGTAATCCTACCATCTCCACAGAATTTCTCCACAGAATTCCTACATAAATCTAACGTCGCACTGAAGTAGACGCGCTGGCTGGACACCGTCGGCAGATATCAGTGTCTCAGTCCATTCATGAAGACGTCAAATACCTTCAATCAACTGCAAAAACCTTTCCACGTATCTCACACCGATGTTGTCGCTATGAGCTGAAAACTATGAACTGACCGGGTTCTTTCCACCTGTCTCCTGTCGGTCTTGGCTTAGACTGAACTATGAGTGTATCCCGTGAGCTGCATGGAAAAAAAAACAACTGTTCACAGTTAATACCGAAACCAAGAAACCAAACTTTAGGACAGTGGTTCTCAGTTTGGGCGATATCATTCCCGGGGACGAGTTTGATTTTTAGGGTGACGAAAACGAAGAAAAAGGGTGAGAAGGGGGGCAAGGTGGGGTGGGGGTAGGGAGGGTGAAAATATGATGGAATTGAGGGGGGGGGGGGCAAATCACTAAATCACCCGAAAGCGCGACCTTAGCTCTTGTTTGTTCCAACTCCACATTTTGCACAACTGAAAAATCCGACGTTGAACGTTTTCGGCTTTACTATTATGAAAAGGAGTTAGAATCAATCAGGACTGTTAAACAGCTTGATAAATGCCACAAAGCATTTAAAATAAGTGACAAAGTGTGCATGTTTTATTAATCTTCTGCATACTAAAAGATTTCCAGTTTTACAGAAAACTGAGATAGAACAAACAAAAACCAAGATCGTCAAATACAGGATAGCCATTGACGTATTTAACAGCATACGTAGATGGTAGTATGAATAGCAAAGGCCTATTTTTTTTTTTATAAGTGTATTTGATAAAGAATGCTTTCTGTTTTATAATTTAAATTACCACGCGTATTGTCATTAATAAGGTTGTGAAAACATTTACATCATATTTTGTGTGTAGTCTGTCTTCTTGTGAAATGTATCTGTTGGGTTTGAGTATCGAAAAGGGGGGGGGGGGGTGAAGGGGTGGAGGACAAGTTGGTAAAGAGGCAAGGTGCTGTCCTCTCATGCCGAAAGTACTGGTACCGGGTTCGATCCCCGGTCGGTACAGGCATGTTGTAATTTTTTTTTCGAGGGGGGTGGGGGTTGGGGGGGGGGGGAGAGATTCCTGTCTTTGATCTTATGATAGATTGGATCGGGCACCTAGACTTCTCGGATAAGCACGAAAAACTCGGGGGGCCCGTGTGCACGTCGCGCACGTTAAAGATACCTTGACAAAGTCGAGAAAAGCAGGCTGAACAAGGCCGCAGGCCTGGCAAAATTGTAAAAATAAAAACAAACCAATCCCTACCACAAAAACACACAGAAACAAGAACAGGAAAAAAGCAGCAAACAACAACAAAAGTGAAGTGTAAATGGCAAAGGTAGCGAAACCTCCTAAAACAAAGACATTTAACACAAAAAAGGGTGTGTGTGTTTTGGGGTGGGGGGGTGGGGGTGGGGGTGAAAGTTAATTTGGAGCCTGAGGGGCGATTGCCCGAAAAGGGTTGAGATTCACTAATTTAGGCTTAATCTTTTTTTAAATCCAGGTCATTAACCCTTGTGGTCCTAAGGCTGGAGAGTTCTGATTAAAAGTTCATCTTCCTTAGTGTGTCCGCGAGCACTAGCCAAGTTTGATCGGCCAGTTAATTGGATGCTGACGTCACGACATTGGGTTTCGATGAGACCTCGCGAATCGGCCAACTAATTGGATCTCATGGTGACGAAACGGTCATGACCACGCCATCTTCACCATCAACATCATCAACATTATCACCATCATCACTTACATCATCATCATCACTATCGTCACCACCATCATAGTAACGAAGCAGAATTCACATGGATAATCTAACACACTGCATGAAATCCACAATCACACATTCAGTATTTTGATGACGTGTTCTACCATTTTAGTGTGTTTTATCAAAATAGAAAACTCACGCCAGTCATGATAAAATAAAAAAAAAAAAAGGAAGAAAGACCAGGTTGTACTTATATATTAACTTTAGATATTATGCACACATTGTTAAAAAAAAAAAATGAAAATCGACCAGTACTACGCGTTTATTTTCGTTCGTATAGTGTTACGTTGTAGTAATGTGTTCTCTCCATGACTAAAGCACCAAATTTTATTTGGAATTCAGCTATACATTTATTTTGTTTTTGCTCATGCAGTGTTTTCTTGTAGTAATTCCACGACGTAAGCAAGTATGTCATGTCTATCTTAAATTTGAATTTTGTACACATACTGTTAAACATTCTTTTTAAACTTATACTCACCCACGCATTTATTTTCGTTCATACAGTGTTTCGTTGGCGATATTGTATTAACTCAATGGCGTAGGCCCGTACCTCTGTCTTACGTTCGGATTCATGACGTGCATAATGTTAAAAAGAAAAAAACAAATAGTTGAAATTCATGTAAACACCTGTGTGTGTGTGTGTGTGTGTGTGTGTGTATGCGTGCGTGGGTGTGTGAGCGTGTTTTCGCTACGTTAAGAGGACAATTTCATGTTTGCACACTCACTTTAAGTGGAGTGGACATGCCCCGTTAAGTGGACGTCCACATAATGTTTTGAGGTCAAAACCGTGTTTCCCGCCTTTTTTTAGATCACGTGACAAAATTTTGTACGGATTTGATGTGGTCCTTAGAACGACTTAATTTCCTGGTTTTCATACACAGCGTTATACACATCGCGAGTGCATGCCGAAAATTGGCCTGTCCATGTAACTACAGTGTCAATTTGAAGTCGTGTGTGTGTGTGTGTGTGATATAGATACGTTTTAGATTCATTTTGTCCAGTCTCAGAAAGAGATGTTTTACTCTGTATCAATAATTCCACTATAAAAACGTGTGACCTTGATCCCATGCCTGCTCATGTACTCAAAACCTGTATTGATCTTGTCGTACCTCACATTACTCAAATAGTAAATATGTCACTTGTCACAGGCACAGTGCCCAGTTCCTTTAAACAAGCCATTGTAAAACCATTATTGAAAAAACCTGGGCTTGATGAAAATGACTTCAAAAATTATCGACCAGTATCCAATTTGCAATTTGTCTCAAAAATTCTGGAAAAGATTGTCTTAGGTCAAATTTTGGCACACTTTGAAATAAATGGATTGCAAGAAAAATTTCAGTCTGCATATAAAGCTCAACATAGTACCGAAACTGCACTCATAAAAGTAACCTCTGATTTCTTAGATTATATTGACAGTAAGAAGCTGTGTCTTTTGACCCTTTTAGACCTATCTGCAGCTTTTGATACAATCGATCATTCTATCTTACTTACAAGACTTGAGCGCTCTTTTGGTATGTCGGGTACTGCCCTGTTATGGTTCAAGTCGTATTTACAGAACAGAGTTCAGTCAGTGCAAATTAAGAACAGTTTTTCCAAACAAGTTGCATTAGACTATGGAGTTCCACAAGGGTCTGTCCTTGGTCCTGTGCTTTTTACACTCTATACGCAGCCCCTTGCAAGTATTTTACAAACTCATGGACTACAATATCACTTTTATTCGGATGATGTTCAGATATATATTGATGGCACCATTCAAGATCTGTCAAATATGACTCTCGCCACTAAACAATGTGTTCAGGAAATTAAAATGTGGATGACAACAAACAAATTGAAATTAAATGAAGACAAATCAGACATAGTTCTATTCCACAACCCACGATTAACAAAAGATCTTGAAAATGTCACCATTGATTTCAATGGCCATGAATTATCATGCAAAGAAGTTGTAAAGAATTTGGGTGTGTTTATTGATCACCATTTGTCAATGGGTTCAGGTGTAGGATCTCTGTCTAAATCCTTAAATTTTCAGTTGAGAAGAATAAGCCTTGTCCGAAAATATCTAAATGAAGAGACCACAAAAACATTAGTTACATCCCTTATCTTGTCTAGACTGGACTACTGCAATTCACTTTTAGCGGGTATTCATACAAAATTTTTGAATCGTCTACAGGTAATCCAAAATAATGCTGCCAGGGTGATAACCAAATCCAAAAAACGAGATCATATCACACCACTCCTGAAAGAATTGCACTGGCTCCCCGTGAAGCAAAGGATAATTTTTAAAATCTGCATCCTGTGTTTCAAATGTCTGAATGCCTCGGCTCCTTCTTATTTACAAGATTTGATAAAACTGTATACACCAGGGAGAAGTTTAAGATCCTCCACTGATTCCACCATGCTAGTGACACCTGTGAAATCATACAGATGTTATGGTGAACGATCATTCACATATATTGGCCCCTTAATGTGGAACAAGTTACCTATGGAACTGAGACAAACAAAATCATTAGTAAGTTTCAAAAGGCAGCTAAAGCATTTTTTGTTCCAGCAGGCTTATTTTTCTTGACTTACCTGAGGGGAGAGAGCATGTGATAGAAGGAGTGAGAATGTGATGGGAAGAGAGAGAGAGAGGGGTGGGGAGAGGGAGTGTGGGAGAGAGAGGAATGAGTTTTTATTACTTGTAAAGCGCATTGAGCATTTATTGGAAATGCGCTATATAAATGTAATTTATTATTATTATTATTATTTGAGTATTTTATTGGACGTGTCTTGCAAGTGTGTGCGTGTGTCGTTAGGAGTTCGATCGTTTGGTGAATTTTTTGTTTGTTTTGGGGTGTCAACAGGTCAGTTTATGGATAATTGTCTTGCTAACGTGGTAATCATGTGTATATAGTGTGAAAAATGGGCAGTTAATATCGAGCTTCGAGGGTCAAGCTTCAAGATAAAGGGCAAAAACGGTGACATTGGGTCAAAACTGAGTTCTTGCCATAAGTGGCATATTAAACCATTTCTAAACATTGTCTCAAAAGCATTTAATGATTTACGTATTCAAAGTATTTTTGAAAAGTATTTTCTAATCCCTATCAAGTTACATTTTTGCAATTATCGACTGTTATGATATTCTTTACACTATGTTGCGTCTGTGGGTGTACAAGTGGAAGCTGCAAGAGAGTTTGAATAACTTTGTTCTGACGTTTTGAATCTATCACAGTTTCAACTGCCAACTGCAAAGGACGTTTCTCAAAACGGTCACAGATCTACAATGAGCCAAGAAGTATTGAGTAACTTAGCAATACTGTCAGTTGAGAGAGAGATCTCAATGCAGATTTCAATAAGTTTGCACAAATTAAAACCAAGCGATTTTAGATCTATTTGAGTATCCTAGTATTGAATGCATTTAATATTTATTACATTTTTTTCTTAAAATACAGTACATGTGCTTGGGGAAGGGGGCAGGGTGGGGTTCAATACTGGACTGGTGAAAGGGAATCAAGGAGTGAAAGTCCAGTTCAGAGGGCGCAATATCTGCCTTACCTTGGGCGCTGGCAAACCACGCTACTCCATGATCCACTGTACATGAGGGAGAGAACATAGAGAATGCTTCAAGAAAGTTAGGGCCTTCAGACAAGCGCATTTTAAAAAAGCGCCAGTTGCTGCCGAGGATGCATAAATAGATGAATTCCGGAAAAAGCAAGCGCTTCACCAGTCAAAACACTCTCTCCTGTTTTAAGATGGGAGTCGACATCCATTTTGTTGCACCAGAGGATCGAAAAGTGCAAGCAACTACACAATGAATTACATAGCAAGTAGCTTCAAAGCCTGAAAAAGAATTCACTTTGAATATTTCAAAACAATCTTGATTTTTTACAAAGGGCGCTCTACCTTTCCATGTCTGTCAAAAGGGTTTGAGTGGAATACTTCACGAAGCTGTAAAGCGCTTGTCTTGAAGTGCTAGCTTTCCCGAACTATAAGGGTTCTCTCCCTGATGATAGTTGTAATCCTACCCTTGTATAAATCAAGAGCAAAGGGCGATCTTATTCCGCTAGAACTCAAAATCTACGCTTTCTGCCATCTTTTATACAACCAATCCTGCGGTCAACAATATGTGTTTGGACACGCTGTGTTTCGACAAGTCAATAAACGAAACCCGGCGTTTCACAATTGAAACATTAAATTTTTGTTGCCGCAGCAGGAAGAAATCCCCTAACAGAGACAATATAAAAAAACACAACCCACTCTCTTGTGAACTTTGCATTGAATTCTGTTTAGAGAAATTAAAATACGTGAATCAAAAACAAACAAAAAATAGTGGCACGGGGACTCCAGCACACATTACCCTACTTAGCTACACTAGGTGTTCCGTTTGACTATGTGGTTGCGAGAGCACTTTTCCCATGACATGGACGATCCTAAGTCTAATACCCTAAAGTACCAGTTGCCCCTTAAGATCTAAGGGAGTAGGTTCTAATCCGTATGTTTTGTCCGGCCTACCCCCGACCAAACTCCACCCCAGCACTCAGTCCCTCAGCAGCGTCTTAAGGGAGGAAACTCGCCAGACCCTAGGCTATATTACAGGTCAGTTGGGCGTGACTAACCTTGCGAGTACCTTGGTCGACCGTCGACCTCAACGCTACATGGAAGCAGGAGCCAGTAACCACCCGGGTTTCCCCAAGGTGGCTGTTCTCTACTATAAATAAATTTGGGTTTTCTTATATGACACACAATCCATACATTGTCTGCCGTTATGGGTTTGACCTCATTATGCATAAACTCACATAAGAAATCCATTTCTTTACAAACCTTACTTAAAATACATAGTTTTCACTCAAACACGTTCAATTAACACCATACGCCAAAGAATAAGCCTTCCATTGGAAATAGGGCAATAAATATTCTTTTTGCAAAAAGTGTAAACTGTGCACATGATTATCGTCCTTTGCCCCTGACATCTTCTTGACTTTTATCAACAAAAAATGGGAATCGATACCATTATATATTCTCATTCAAGTGATCGAATACTTTCTTTTACTTTCTCGAACATGTGAAACTTTTCACTTGCATTTACATTAGCGTTTTTCGTCCTCTGATTTACAAGTTTGAATAAAACTAAATAAGTCTGACAAAACATTAAAATGATTTCATAATAGTTTCACGTCTGACATTATAAGAAAGTCAGTATTTAGGATTCAAAATTCGATACCAAATAGACACATCCATTACCAAAGAGATGATCTCACCATCTTTACCACTAAAAATCCCATAACTTCTAAATTATGATATATATCATTGGTGTCGCAGCCAAACCGCCTATCTCATGGAAACAAAATTTTACAGTAGAAGCGAAACATTTGTCAGACTTGCCAGACCTCACAACGCTTAACACTAAAGATTATATAACCTCTAAATTATGATCTATAACGTCGATGTCATGGTCAAACCACTTATCTCGTGGAAACAAAGTTCTTCGAAAGGCTTGTCAGACTTGTCGGACTTGTGCAACGGATTTCTCAGACTTGTCCAACCTTTGCAGCAGACTTGTTGAACTTGTCGAACCTGTGCTGCAGACTTTTTGAACTTGTCAGACTTGCAGAAAATGTCAGACTTTTCACACTTGTTCGGATCGCAGACTTGTATGTGCCATGGGGTGGTCAGAGTTGTGTGGTGGACTTGTTGGAATTGTGCAGCAGACTTGTGTGGCAGACTTGTCGTACTTGCCGAACCTGTGATCCGGACTTCTTGAACTTGTCGTACTTCTGCGGCAAACTTGTCTGACTTGTTCTGCAGACTTGTCAGACTTGTGCGGCAGACTTGTCAGCCTTGTCAGACTTGTGCGGTAGACCTGTTGGACTAGTGCTGCGGATTTGTTGGTCATCTGCAGTGGACTTATCAGATATCTTGGACTTGGCAGACTTGTTCGGCGGACTTTGTTGGACTTGTGCACCGGATTTGTCAGATTTTTCATAATTGTCAGACATGTCAAGGTTGTGGGGTTTGTGCGGTGGACTTGTCAGACTTGTTGAACCTGCGCAATGGACTTGTTGGACTTGACAAACAGTTACTTGTCAGACTTGTCGGATTTGTGCGGATGACTAGTCAGATTGGTCGCAACAGTGTGGCTTGTCAAATTTGTGAGACAGACTTGTCGGAGTTGTGTTACGAACTTGTTGGACTTGTGAGACGTCTGCCCCGTGCTTGCCACACTTTTCAGCTAAATAGTTGGACTTGTGTATTGGACTTGTCGGAATATTTTGGCCAACTTGTTCAACTTGTGCATCAGACTTTTCAAAAATTTTTTGGTCAATTTTTGGACCTGTGCATCAAACTTGTTGGAATCTTTTTGGCGAACTTGTTGGACTCATGCGTCAAACCTGTTGGATTTTTCCGGCCGACTTGTCAGATTTGTGTGTCGGGCTTGTCAGACTTTTATCGGCCAATTTGTTGGAGTTGTGCCTCAGACTTGTCGGATTTTTTTGGCCAACTTCTTGAACTTGTGCTTCAGATTTGTCAGATATTTTTCTTGGATTTTTTTGGCCAACTTGTTGGACTTGTGCGTTGGGCTTGTCGGATTTTTTTGGCCAACTTCTTGGACTTGTGCATTAGACGACAATTTTTTTTCGGCCAACTTATCACATTTGTTTGTCCGGCTTGTCAGATTTTTATCGGCCAATTTGTTGGACTTGTACCTCAGACTCGTCGGATTTTTTTGGCCAACTTCTTGAACTTATGAGTCAGATTTGTCAGATTTTTTGGGTCAATTTCTTGGATTGTTTTTGGCCAACTTGTTGGACTTGTGCATCGAACTAGTCAAATTTTTTTGGGCCAACTTGTTGGACCTGTGCGTCAAACTTGCCAGATTTTTTTTGGCCAACTAGTCAGACGAGAGCGTCTTTTTTAGGCCAACTTGTCAGACTTGTGTGTCGAGCTTGTCAGACTTTTATCGGCCAATTTGTTGGACTTATGCCTCAGACTCGTCAGATTTTTTTTTTTTTGGCCAACTTCTTGAACTTGTGCGTCAGATTTGTTAGATATACTTTTCTTTTTTGCCAACTTCTTGGAATTTTTTGTCAACTTTTTGGACTTGTGCATCGGACTTGTTGTATTTTTGGGGGCCAACTTATTGGACTTGTACATCGGGCTTGTCGAATTTTTTTTTTTTTGCTAATTTGTTGGTCCTGTGCATCAGACTTGTTGGATTTTTTCGGCCAACTTATCAGACTTGTGTTGCAGGCTTGTCAGACTTTAATCGGCCAATTTGTTGGACTTGTGCCTCAGACTTGTCAGATTTTTTTGGCCAACTTCTTGAACATGTGTGTCAGATTTGTCAGATTTTGTTTGGTCAACTTCTTGGATTTTTTTGGCCAACTGATTGGACTTGTGCGCCGGGCTTGTTGGATTTTTTTTGCCAACTTTTTGGACTTGTGCATCGGACTTGTCAAAATTTTTTGGGCCAACTTGTTGGACCTGTGTGTCAGACTTGTCAGATTTTTTTGGCCAACGTTTTTGATTTTTTTTGGCCCACTTGTTGGACTTGTACATCGGGCTTGTCAAATTTGTTTTGGCGAACTTGTTGGATCTGTGCGTCATACTTGTCGGATTTTTTCGGCGAACTGTCAGACTTGTGTGTCGGGCTTCTCAAACTTTTATCGGCCAATTTGTTGGACTTATGCCTCAGACTTGTCTGATATTTTTGGCCAACTTCTTGAACTCGTGCGTCAAATTTGGCAAATTTTATTGGCCAACTTCTTGGATTTTTTTGCCAACTTATTGGAATTGTGCATCGGACTTGTCAAATTTTTTTGGGCCAACTGGTTGGACCTGTGCGTCAGACTTGCCGGATTTTTTGGCCAACCTCTCAGACTGGTGCGTTCGACTTGCTAAAATTTTTTCGGCCAACATGTTGGACTTGTGCGTCAGACTGGTCAAAATTTTTTGGACAACTTGACGGACTTGTGCACCAGACTTGTCCAAATTTCTTGGCCAGCTGGTCGGACTTGTAAGTCAGACTTGTAAGAATTTAATTGGCCAACTTGTTGGATTTGTGCGTCACACTTGCGAAAAATTTTGTTGCCAATTTCTCAGACATGTGCGTCAGACTTAATGGAATTTTTCGTCTAACTTGTTGAACATGTGCGTTGGACTCGTCGGAATTTTGCGGTCAACTTATAGGCCTTTTTTTGGCCAACTGGTGGCGTGTGTGTGTCAGACTGACAGACTTTTTCGGCCAACTTGTTGGATTTGTGAGTTGGACTATTCGGAATTTTTTTGCCAACTGGTTGGACTTGTGAGTTGGATTGTCAGACTTTCTTCGGCCAACTTCTTGGATCTGTGCGTCAATCTTGTCTGGATTTTTGGCCAACTTACTGGACTTATGCATCAAACTTGTCAAACCTTTTTTGTCCAACTTGTTCATTTGTGCGTTAGATTTGTGAAAGTTTTTTGGCCAGCTTGCCGGACTTGTGCTTCAGACTTATCGAATTTTTTTTGCCCAACTTGTTGGATTTTTGGGTCAGAGTTGTCAAAATTTTTTGGATAATTTGTCAGACTTTTGTGTCGGACTTGTCAGACATTTTCGGCCAACTTATTGGAATTGTGCATCAGACTAGTCAGACTTTTTTCGGCCAAATTGTTGGACTTGTACATCTTACTTATCAGTCTTGTGTTGCAGAATTGTTGGACTTACGCTAATATTAAAACCAAAATTTGCAATTCTACAGGGTGACAAAGGGGCGTCTAAAATAGCTGGCTTTATGTGTTAATTGTATGTGTGTGTGTATGTGTGTGTGTGTGTTTGTGTCCTGATCTTAGATCGAGTTCATCCAGCGAAAAAGTCATGAACTGAGGATTTGCATTTAGGAATCTCTGACCAGGTGGACGTAATTAATATTCATCCATATTAACCCTAATAAAAGCTTGCAATTCTAATGGGTGAATAGGAGGCGTTTAAAATAGTAGGCTGTATGCGTTATTTGTTTGTGTGTGTGTGTGTGTATGTGTCTGTCTGGGTGTCTCTCTTTTTCTCCGTCTCTTGGTCTCTCTGCCTCTCATCTCTCTTTCTCTCTGTCCCTGTCTCTTCTATTCTCGCTCTGCCTCCCTCTAATCTCTGCTTCTCTCTCATTGTGTTTGAATTGTCTGTGTCTCTTTCTCCTTTTCTCCCCTCTCCCCCACCCCGCTCTTTGTCCCTCCCCTCCGCTCTTTCCTTATCCAGTCTCTGTCTCTCCTCCTTTCTCTCTTACACCACCCTTCCTTGTGTATGCGTGTAAGTGTGTGTGTGTGTGTGTCTGTGTGTCTGTGTGTGTGTGTTTGTAATTTATATTGACCACTGACCCCAGAATCCAATAATAATTATGTTATCTGGGATGTTGCAGTGTGAAATACAGAATGTATATGTGTAAGCAAGCTTACGTCAGGATTCGTGTGTGTGTGTGTGTGTGTGTGTGTGTGTGTGTGTGTGTTTACAACCCATCAACCATGCAAGCTTTCCATACGTTTAATTCAACACCCCCCCCCCCAACCCTTTCCGCAGGGGTGCAGGCAATTATAGTGGTAAACAGTCGTGATAAGGCGTTGGTGTCCTGAAAGTTCAGTGTTATAAAAACCACAGGAAGACTGTGGGATCACAGCAAGGCTTAAAGCAAAGTCAAAATTTGGTTAAAAACAAAGTTTCATGTAGCAAAGCTTCCCGTTAGAAATAATACCGAAACGATACAATAGAAAGCATAGCAGAAGGAAATCTCGATTAGTCTTCCCTATTTCTTTGTGTTTTATCGTAACTATTGTTTCTGTATTATCTCTTAAGCGAGGCTTTGCTACATACCGTTCTTTTTTCTTTCTGCTATGCTTTGACTAAAAGTTCAAGTGGCATTCTGCATGGAATAGGTTGAGAGCGCGCGCACACACACATACACGCACGCACACGCACGCACGCGGGCACACATGCACACACACACTCACACACATACAGACATGTGTTCTAAGGCGCTGCACTAAAATTACAAACATAAATAACATATTAAGATCAATCCATCATGCTGCCACTTATACACATTAACAAAAAACTTAAATCTACTCTGATCCTCATCCTTAAAGGGACAAGTGGGATGGGGATGTTGTATGTAAAGACTGTGTGTTTGTGTGCATGTGTGTGAGTGTCCTATTTTACCTCCATGCTTAACGTCTTATCAACGAATCAAGCTGTTAAATGCAGAAATAGACAAATGAACGTCAAAAATATCTGAAGGTGGACAGAGAAGTTGCTGGTTGTTGCTAGCTAGGTCTTAAGGTCTATTATTTCATTGGCTCATAATTATGTCGTCAATTCCCCATGGGGCAAGTGCTGTCCCTTTCCTCTTGCCTGATTTGTCCCCCTTGCACTACTCTACTGGTTGGCCGTAACACAGGGAATAAGGTTTTTCGTTGGACGCTAAAGCAGTTCAAATCATTTTCCTTTCTTTTACATGTCCTGGTAAAAGGGTTTTTAAACGTTTTCGTGAGCTTGCTTTCCTGCTCTATCGCAAATATGTCAGATCTTACAGCTTTTTGTTCGTTTACTATTTCATGCTAAGAAAGAAGCCTAAAGCCGCATTGAAATTCTGATTCATTCATGGCTGAAGGCAAATTCTGTTCATTTTCCCCTTGGCATTGTGACACTCAAGTCTTTCTAGCAGTGGACAGCTCAGATCGTGTAAATATTTTACAAGTCTAAATGCACGTTTTTTAAACAGCAGAATGTGTAAACACTACGAGGTGACAGTCCTGAAATTCTGATGAGCAACTGATTCCGCCCACGGGCACTGAAATTCTCCGTACTCGACACAATTGGAAATTTCTGTATTCGACAATCTTTATCGCTTACCAGACATGAAAACGGGTGTCTTTATTTCTTCGTCAATAATGAGGTTTACATTGTTCAATGATTTCACTAGTTCAGCTTATTAGCAGAGTCATTTAATCTATTCCTAAATTGCGAAACAATTCGAGTAATCCCAGTTTAAATGCAATAGTCTAGTGAAGGTTATAATGAAGTCATATAAAAGACGATTTTGTCTCAAAACTTAAACTGATTTAAAATGCAAATCATCGAGGGATAAAAATCAGTCAAAGAAGAAACTAGAAACATTTTATGTCATTAAAATTTAGATAGCTAGAATGCCATTGAATTCAAAACACGTATTTTGTTTTATTTTTTTTTATTATTTGTGTACTTCTTTAATCCCGTTTGGGATTTTTTTTTATACAACATTATCGAGCGCAGGGTATCGATGGCCAACAAAAGACACTCATTATGCTCCACTTTGTTTTACATGCTCAGGCTACATCTCAGCACAGAGAAGGGTAAAGTGGCGAGGAGGGTGGCGGGGGGGGGGGCAACTGGGGTGCATAAGCTAGAGACAAAAAGTGTGGAGATAAATGTGCAAGTGTTTCTGGAAGCCGCTTCAGAGGTTCTTCAGTTTGAGTTTGAGTTTAGAGAAAGCGCATCTACCCGATAACGGTCACACAGTGCCAGGAAGACGCAGGACGATACAGGAATCTTATAGCTTGAGCTAGAGGGTGAACGTGTGCGCAGCGAGCTAAAGCTTGGCGACTACGCCATCAAAAATTATTAGTCTTTACTATTATTTACATAAAAATTTTTGAGGCGCAAAAACGGAGACGCGTTTTGGCTGAGTAGAATCGAAAAGCATGATCGGAAACTTCGTCCCTCACCTCTGTTTGCACATTGGTTGTCGAAAATCAACGTAATCACATTCGTGTCTGTCTTCGTAAGTTCTATTAGTCATTGCATCGAATCCAAAATGTAGCCTAAATCTAGATATGAATACGGTTGGGCTTTCTACAAAGAATCTGCAAGATTCATCTTTCCCGGGTAGGCTAGTATAACAGAATGATAAGACAGAAGGGGACCCGACCAGAAGCGCCCTCCAACCAGCCGCACGCTTCACAAGAGTTTGAGTTTGGACAAAGTAATTCAACGGGAAAAACGGTCACATATCGCTGGGAAAAAGCAAGACGAAAAACAGAATAATATAACAGAACAATAGGACAAAAGGATGCCCTACCAGAAGCTCTCACCAACCACTCGCTCAGAAGTTCTTCAAACCCAAAATACCCCCCCCCCCCGCCCCCGTATTTTCTAGAGCAAGCTACCGTAGACAGGCGACGTAGGGATTTTCTGTGACGTTCAGAGTCATATCAGGCACAGTCCAGAGATTGCAGCACCCATGGCAGTGTTCGATAGGACGAGAAATCCCTTAGCTGATAACCTGTGTTTGGGGTTGTGTTGCTGCCCCGCTCCTGAATTTGCTAAAGCTCGTATGAAAAAAAAATCACGCCGGCGTGCACTAGACGATTTGGGGATTAGCTGATCAATTATAGGGTGACGTCACGACATTGAGTTTCAACGAGGTTCAACTAGTTGGGTGGCATCATTGAAACTCATTGTTGTGACGTCACCATCCAAGCAACTGATTTAAGACAAAATTTAAAAGATTTTTTTTTCGAAGTGGATAGGTGGACCCCGGGGTGTACCTAGCGAAATATAGGCGTTTTAGGATAGGTGGACCCCGGAACAATGAAAAGCTGTCTTTCATCGCCAAGTTAGGCTAGGGTAAGAAAAAAAACATTCGAATGGCGACATGCATCTAGATCTACGTGTTTTGTTGGGCCTGGGGGGTGGGGGGGGGGACGTGAGGATCTAGTCTTATATCTTATACAGATAGGTAGACCCCGGGGTCCACCTATCCTCTACCCTTTTTTTGCAAACTGTGTGAAAAGGGCAAAACGAAAAAACAAAAATATTTAGATTTCAAAGAAGGAAAGAAATGATTCAGAAGGTCGTTTGAAAGTGTGGAAAGGGGAAGGGGGAAAAGGCGGTGGTAGGGAAGAGGGACAAAGTGAAATAGGTGACACTTTCAAAAATACAGTGTTTTTGTTGTGTTTTTTTTAATGAAGATGCACTTTAGCCATTTCGAAATGGGATTTTTTATATGAATGGGGCGGGCGGGGGAGTGACAAGTGACAATCTCCCACATTTGCTTGTTCTTGAATAACTCTGAACATTATGTTCCATAAACGGCACGCCATCAGAGCCGTTAATGGTCAGGTCAACAACAATAATTGTTTTCTCTGGGCAAGCGGACAGAAAACTGTAGCTATTTTGACGGACGTTAGAAATAATTAATAATTTCTACACGCCGGCTCACGTCAGCCAGTGGAGGTTACACGAGTCGGTGATGACGACAGAGCTGAAAAGAGAGTTTCCAGTTTCAAGTCAAGCTGGTTCAATGCTTGTCTTTGCTAGACGTCCGAGCTCTGTCGTGGGCTCTTCATTTCCCATATCCCGAGGGGGAATTGTCTATCTGTATGTCATCCCCCAGACCTGCCCCTTCACGGCTACCCGCTGACATGTTGGACCTGTTGAGATGAAGCTGGGTCGAAAGAGTAACGGCCGAGGTAAAAAACAAGATGGTGGAAATTGTCAGAAACATTGGTGGCAACTTCTGTTGTTTTTTTTAATTTCAAAATATTTCCAAATGAAAAAATGTCTTTTCTCAGCTTATTATTTCTTTTTGTATTTTCGTATTTTGTATTTTGTATACTTTAACCCCATTTGGGAAATTTGCTTTAGTGTCGTTGCAGCCTAGTTACAACTAGAGCAGACATGTTTTTGTCGTCGCCACAGTACTGCATCAGTGGACGTTTGTGTGTGTGTGTGTGTGTGTGTGCTGTTGTTGTTGTTTTTTGGAAGGGGTTGATAGTGATGTGTTTTTAATTAATTTTGCCCGGGCAGCTGCCTGTTCTGCCTGCTCTTCTCTATTTCCAACTACCAAGGTATCGTTAAAGTGCTCAACGGGCACACGGACCCTCCGAGTTTTCCGTCCTTATCCGAGAAGACTAGGTGCTCGATCCTACCTATCATAGGAAAAGGGACTTGAAAAATATGAGAAAAAATCCCAACTTCCAACATTCCCCCACCGACCGGGATACGAACCCGCTACTTTCAGCATGACAGGCGAGCACCTTGCCTCTAGACCAACATTATTTGCACGACTGTTTCTCTTCACCGATTTCCACATTTTGCACTAAAGTATAAGAAACCACACCACAAGGGCGATGACATGACAAACAGAGGAGAGCGCCGTCACTGCTCTTCCACAAACTGATCGTTGAACAGGCTGACACGACTGTCTACTTGCATCAAACATTTATGTTTGCAATCAAAACAAAGCAAATGAAAAGATTTGGAAATGTTTTCGCACGGGCAGTCTCCAAATGAAGCCAAACAGAGCAAATATATCATTACGTCTTATTAACAAGCTCACTGGCCCTATTGATTTGTGCTAGCGCGTGTGTTTGCTTGGGATAATCTGTGGAGGGTTTCCATATCAGGGCACAGCATAGCACAGCACACCAAAGCAGAGCTTAGCAGAGCATAGCATAGTAGATTTATCGTGTCATCCCTTATATTTCTAATGGTTATTGAACATTTTGGGTTTGTAGTTTCGAATTTTAAACTTACTGTCAATTTTACTTACTTCGTCAAGTGAAGTTTGGAGCTTTTAACTCCTCAGTACCAAAACTCATTTTCCCTTTGAAGTTTCGAACTCCCAACTTAACGTGATTATAACTTGGATTACTTTTTAAAAAATTGTTCTGTAAATTAAAAAGACGTCATTACGCATTTATAAATCAGTGGTGCTTAGTGGAGAATAGGATTCTCAAAAAGTTTCGAAAGGATTCCTCAGCCTCAGAAAATTTGTTTCCTGTCAAATTGCTCTTCACAAGAATCTATCCACAAAATGGCTGCATAAAAGCCAAGCTTACTCAGGGCCGAATTTACCATTAAGCTAGGTAGGCTGAAGTTTAGGGCCTCAACATGTAAAGGGGCTTCGCCACCTCAGGCCAATCTGCATGATATTTTGTGAAACGTGTAGCGTTTTCTTTCGTACGATGTTGCAATGCATTGCACTTTCAGGACAAATCTCTTATATGATGGCAGGACATCAAGTGGTAGTCTACGTACAGTACAATCTTACTAGATTCTTTATTCAATAATGCTTACCTCGCAGATTCTGGGTAATTTATTTGACGTGTTTTTTCTGTTTACTTTTAAACTGTTGATTATTAGTCTATGTTTTTTGTTTTGTTATTAGTTCTTTGATTATATTTTCCTAATGTCCACTGTCTTAGTAATTTTTAAAATTTTGCTTTTTGGATACTGACGCCCTTTCTCTACATGGTTATGTAGTTTATTTGCTGCAGTCCTACCTTTAATGGTTACCTATTCAATGTTTCAAACTCCGGCTTAGACGATTATATATTTATTCATCCGCCAGTGAGATTTTTTGTTTAACCCCTTGTTAGCTGGTCATTAATTTAATATGTTTCATTTTGTTTACATTATTATAATTTTTTTGTATAACTCTTGCTTGGTTAATTATTGCAGTTAATTTATTGACCTAACCTAACAAAGGCTTTCGACACCGTAAGCCGATCTGGCCTGTATGCAGTCCTTAAATCCATAGGCTGTCCACCAACATTGCTAAAACTTATTGCATCCTTCCACACTGACATGAGGGCATATGTCAACTTTGAAGGCTGCACATCCAATTCATTTGCTGTAAACAGCGGTGTGAAGCAGGGATGTGTTCTTGCTCCTACCTTATTTGGTATATATTTTGCAGCCCTACTCAAGAATGCCTTTGGTCAATGTTCAGGTGGAGTACTTATTAACACCAGAGTGGACGGCTCCATTTTTAATGTTGCCAGACTAAAAGCAAAATCTCGTACAGAGCATATTATGTTACAAGAGCTCCTCTTCGCAGATGATGCTGCAATCGTGGCCCACGATGAAACCACGCTCCAGGCTCTCATCAATAGCTTTGCCAAAGCCTGTGACAAATTCATGCTAAGGATCAGTGTCTCAAAAACTGTAGTTTTGACACAAGGCTTGAGAAACCCCAACCCAATCATGCTGAATGGCTCTCCTCTGGAGCAAGTGGGAAAATTCTGCTACCTAGGCTCAACCATCAGTGGTAGCACAGACATAACAACTGAAAGAAATGCCAGAATAGGAAAGGCGGCCACAGCTTTTGGCAAACTCTCAAAAAGGGTGTGGAACAATAGCAAGCTGACCATCAAAACAAAGGTACTCGTGTACCAAACTTGCGTCCTAAGCACCCTGCTGTATGGCTCAGAGACATGGACCACCTACTCCAAACATGAAAGATCCCTCAACTCCTTCCACCTGCGCTGCCTACGCAAAATTCTCAAGATCAAGTGGCAAGACAGGATCTCAAATATCGAAGTTCTGAGCCGAGCCAACATTCCATCAACTCAGGCTCTCCTAGGCAAAAAAAGACTGCGGTGGCTTGGACATCTCCACCGTATGGAAAATGATCGCATCCCCAGACAAATTCTCTACGGGGAACTTGCTACTGGCAACCGACCCAGAGGTAGGCCACATCTGCGATTCAAAGACACTTGCAAGGTCACGATGAAAGCATTCAATATCGACCCCAATGAATGGGAGAACCTTGCAAATGATCGTAGCAGATGGAGACAAAAATTGCGCAGTGGCACGCTCGCAATAGACTTCAAGGCAAAAGAAACATACCTGACAAAACGACAGAGGCGGAATGAAAACACTCGCCAAAGTGAACCCAAAAGACTGACCTGCAATCACTGCCATCGCACTCTCGGGTCAAACATTGGTAGAATAAGCCACGAGAGAAGCTGTCAGTCAAAGTGAAAGTGAATATTGTAGCTGCTAAGACCGTCTGTAAAGACGCTAAAGGCCATATATAATTTATTGAATTTCTAGTCATCTGTTTATTTACTTAATTAATGTTTGATTCACAGTTATCTGTTCGTGTATTTTCCACTTACTTACTTATTGACCAAAGCGGCTTTATGTGATTTGCTTAATTCTGTGTCTGATGCTTATTCATTGTTCATATTTACCATTTATAGTCACTTGATTGTAATTATAATAAATCCCATTAACTCCTACTCAGTTTATTATTTCTTCAATTTCTTTATAACAAGTCATGTTAGTTCTTGTTTGTTTTTTGCTGTTGTTGTTATTTTGTGTGTGTGTGTGTGTGTGTGTGTGTGTGTGTGTGTGTGTGTGTGTGTGTAGGATTGAGGATTTTGCCCTCTCTGTTGTGTCCTGTTCCCCCATCCCCCCCCCCACCTCACACCACCTCAACCAGGCCACTTTAACCCCATGTCCCTCGGATGTTATTTACTCATTTATCCACCAAATACTCTAGGTAGTTTTCGCATTTCCTTGTCTTAACTCACGGCTCCCTTATTTCAGTGAGAGCCCATGAGATACATAAGGCGAGCAGTGAAGCGAGTGACGATCTCCCAATTTTGCCCGAGCTCCATCGCCAACGATAAACTTCGTCTAATCCCATTGTTTTCCGACCACTGCATCTCCTAGAGAGGAGACCAGAGTGCTAAAAGCGCCGATGCTGTTTACTGGTCGCGTATATTCAAGAGGTCTATACACTCCGTGCCACTTTTATGTGACATCCTGCGAAGTGGAGAAAAAAATAACAGAATCCATTTTAGTTATCTTGCAACTCTACTGTTGATTTCATTTCTCTCTCTCTCTCTCTCTCTCTCTCTCCCCCCCCTCTCGCTCTCTCTCTCTCTCTCTCTCCCTTCTCGCTCTCTCTCTCTCTCTCTCTCTCTCTTTCAGACTGTCTGTCTGCCTGTTAGTCTCCATCTACCTATCTATCCGTTTCTCTTTCTTTCTCTCTCTTTCTCTCTCTTTCTGACTGTCTGTCTGCTGCTAGTCTCCATCTATCTATCTACCTATCCGTTTTTCTTTTTCTCTCTCTCTCTCTCTCTCTCTCTCTCTCTTTCTTTCTTTCCTTCTTTCACGGTTATCCTCATTTTCACTTAGTGGATCAAACCGATGTTGTAATGCATTACAAACTTACCAAAAGAGCATGATCGTGACTTTGATTACAACATTTTAGTTAATGGGTATGGGTTAGCATTAGGGCCAGAGTTAACCAATTGACCACAACCACATGGCGACATAACCACAATGTCCTTTTCGAAAAAAGGCCACAAGTTGCTTACAAAAATCTTTTTGTGGGTGGTTTTGCTACATGGTCCAATAGCCTCCACCAAATCGTCTTTTCATTGGGATGGGGTGTCTCCTGCGTATGACCAGCTGTGCTCGGAACCCGGACGTACATCTCTTCTCGAAACATTCTGATCACACATTAAAATTTTATAGAAGGCCCAGCGTCTGTAGGGCACGTTGTTGTTGTTGTTGTTTTTTTTGTTTTGTTTTTTTTAATCCAAACTGTCTGCAATGTTCGGGGAAAACATCCGTGCGATTAGCCAAATAGAGTCCAGGGAAGCTCAGCGCGTTGTGTGATTTGTCGGTGGGGCTAGAACGCACGGGCCGTGAAATGAGACAGGGTAAACATGAAGGGGGTGGGGATGGGAGGCGGAGGGTGGATTTGTGGGTGGAAGGGGTGAGGAGGGGAGGAAAATAGAGTGAGGAGCTGAATGAGATATGGACATGCTAGACATTGCAAGGGACACTGGTCGTCTGAAAATGGCGGCCAAATTGTTTTTCTTTAAGTTTCTCAAAAATAAATAAATAGATACACGAATTTCATTTCCATATTACAGGATCTTGGCATGATAATATAAATGCAGGGGATATGGATAATACTTGTGATAATCAGCGACACAGCGTTAAAACGTTCATGAAAGATGCCTTCTACGTGGAAGTCTCCAAACTAGTGGTTCTCAGCGTGGGGGGTATTGCCCCCCCCCCTCACCTCCCTGCCGGGGGAGTGTTGATTTCCCGGGGGGGGGGGCAAAAACAAAGAAAAGGGCGACAAAAGGGTGAAAACAATTAGGACGATTTGGAGGCAAATACAGTGCAACAGCTGTCTTGTTCAACAGAACACACAGAGAGGCTTTCTGAACTGAAAAGGCTAATTTGCTTTAGTGTATTTGATAAAGAATGCTTTCTGTTTTTACTATGAATAATCAACAGGCTATTGTCATTAATTAGGCTTTTAAAAAACACTTAACATCATATTTGTGTGCAGTCTATCTTTTTATGAAATATATCTGTTGGGTTTGGGTACACGGTGACTTCTTCCCAGTAACTCGTTGGGCGCGGTCATTGGGGATCAGTTTACCCTGGCTATGCGGTGTTGGAGCACAGGCTGCCAGTGAATGGGTTTTGGTCATGCTCCACTGAACATGGATATTTATTTTGCCCTGAGATTGAAATTTTCCATAATTTGGTACAATTTCACACACACATATCTACAGAACCCATTGAAGTAGAAAAGCATTTAAAGTGTCCAAAGAAAATTCAATTATTCATCCATCCACTACACTTATTTTGAGCCACATCGGATTGATAAATATGACTGTTTTTTTTATTCAATGAGACACACATAAATTTACTTAAAATACAGCATTTTACACAAATAATACATTGAAAAGCATACTTCGCAGGTTTTCACATCACAATACTTAAGGTCAAATTAAACTTCAGCCTTTCCCCTATTTTTCTGCAAAATCTCTAGGTTCTGTCCTTTGTCTGAATTAAATGAGAGACATTTTTATTAAAGGACCACAATGTAAACTCTCCATTTCATTACTGGTGTACACTTCATGGGATATTAAGACATGTACTAATCATGATACCTTCCAGTCATATGCCCACTCTTCATTCTTTCATAACTGCAACGTATGGTTATATTATCAAACTACAGGCTCCAACAAGCAAGAATGTCGCAAAACATATAAAAATATAACGGTAACACACATATGTATCATAAGTGAAAGAATAATTCCCCATCTTAGCTTACCTAAAAAAAAGTGGCAGCGACCATAAGAAGAACATTAAAATTAACTGTTATGCCAGGGCTCATACCATGGGGAAAAAATGCCGCCATTGAATAAATGGACATTCTGAATCTTTGTCAACATAATACAAGGAACTGATTGAGCAGTTATGTACCTATGTACATCCAATTAACCCATATCCTACCAAGGATTTTTTATTTTTTTTTTGTTGTTTTTTTTGTGTGTTTTGAACTATTTTGGGTATAATTTAGGCAGTCTGTAAAGGATTTTGAAAAAAAAATATTTTGAGTAGGGTTTTTGAGGTGCACCCTGGCGGGGTGCGCTAGTAGGGAATGGGTACTTCTAAATCACTATAGCTAATATAGGAACAAAGAAGCGCAAAAGCATAATCTTATCATGTCTGTATAATAAAATCGTTACGAAATCATTAACACAACAATCATCATCATCATCATCATCATCATCATCATCATCACCGCCACCGCAAAAATGCAGCCACAACCATAATATCACCACCACCACTCCCACCATCATCAATGTCCATGAAACATGTTGAAGCAGCTCTGGTGTAGACCAACTGGGCATTTGGAACAGCCCTTTCTTGTGTTCTTGCCACAAAGACCGCATCTTCTCTGAGTTGTGAGATCGACACTAAAGTGTCCCATGTTATCAAGACGAACTTCGTCAGGGACTCTGGTCGCAATCGGTCTGGATCGGCCATTTCCTCTTTGCTCACCACAGTACCTCAACATGTATGTATTGACAATAGACCTGCGGAATGCCAACAGATCCAGGGGAGACTCCTGGTGCAGTGTGCTCTTCTTGTAAAGAATCCAGGCATTTTGGATCATTGCATCCAGAAGCCAGGCGAACAGGGGCCACCACCATTTCTTGGTACGCATGCTGACCCTGTAATATGAGATATTTTGATCTGCACGATCCACTCCTCCCATACTCTGGTTGTATGCATTGATCAGATTTGGCTGCGGGATGTTGATGAACGCCTTGTCCGTCTTTGACCATCGTTTGACAGTTTTCATGGGTTGCACGGAGTCACAGTTGGTGGCAATTGTCACTAAATTGTTATCATTCCACTGTAAAACGAGAATGTCCTCTGTTCTATCCATTCGGTAATCACACACACCTCTGTTTCCGTTTTTGATCTTTTTTCCATCAAGAGGACACTTATCCACTCGGTTTGTTCGAATTGTTCCTGTTGCGCCGATTCCTTTATCTGACAGGGCTTTTAGAAGAGGCAGCCCAGTAAAAAAGTTATCAATGTAGAGCTTGAATGGCAATTCCAATGGAAGCTCTGCAAGAAGGTCCAACACAACAGCAGCGCCAAGCCCTAGTTCTCCCTTGTGTTTTACATCTGCTCCACAATAGGGTTCAAATTGGATGATGTAACCGGTATCAGCTGCCAATGTCCACATTTTGAACCCGAACTTGACAGGCTTGCCCCGTATGTACTGTTTTGATGAGTGACGTCCAAAGTAAGGAATCATGGATTCAATCGTCCACACAGATGTTCTGTGACGGCACGTAGTAGCAAAGGCATCTTTCATTGATGAGACTATAAATCTTGCGGAGTTTTGCCATCTTGTCATTTGCCGGTAGTTTATTATTGTCACAGAGGTGGAGGTAGCGCATAAGCAAGTCAAATCTGTTACGGCTCATCATTTCAGCAACACCAGTAATGTGGCAATCCTTGCTGCGTTCCCAGTACATTGTGCGACGTGGTAATACTGTGTACCCAGATATCATCAGGATTGTAAAAAAAGCCCTTATCTCATCTTTGTTTGTGACAAAAGTGTGATCACCACTGTCTCTACTGGCATATAAATTTGTCATTGTCACAATATCATCAATCACTTCATCGTCAAAGTAAAGTTCGAACAGTTGGGCCGGCGACAGATTTCGAGAAAGAAAGTTTGGGAGTGGAAGAGGATGCCATTCTCTCTGCTCTTGATAGTTGTCCTCTTTTCGCCAAACTCTCTTCACTGGCGCACGTTTCTTTCTTGCAGAACGAGCTGCTTGCTCTTCACCACCACTTTCTGTTTCATCTCCATTATCTTCCTCACTCTCCTCTCCATTCTCTTCCTGTTCTGCTTCCGATTCATCTCCAAAATCTTCCTCAATCACTCCATTTTCTTTTGTCCGAGTTATGTGGGCACTTGCAGCTGCATTGAGCTGGCATCTAGGCAAGTTACTGAAGGTTCCTCCCGCCTCGTCATCTCCACTGTCTTCATCAGAGAATTGTCCATTTCCAGGAGGCGTCAAAAAAATTTCTGCAGTCACGAAGTCTTCATCTTCAAGCATAGACATAACCTCATGCGCCGTAAACTTATTCCTGTTTGGGCTGGGAATTGGGGTTGGGGACAGTGGAAAAAAAGAATAATATCAAAAAGAAATTATTTTGTGATAGATGTAGATCTATGTGTGTAAAATATACTGCATGAAATCTAAATTTCATTATCAGCTGAATGGGACTAGGTTGCACCCCCTCCCCCTCCCCCCTCCCATGCCATTGTCATCATCGAATGCTCCCAACCCTCCCCTCACCTCACTTGATGTGAACGGCCCCTTACCATTATTGCAAGTATTGCGGTGACAAGATATGTCAGCAGAGTAGGCCTCCCCCCCCCCCCACCCTGCACACACACACACACACATCCAACCTCTAGATCTAGGCCTAGTCACGTTTCTATACATCTCGCCAACCTTACCCAGCCTGCCCACCTATGTACAGTCAAATACAGTATGATAGCATGATAGGCACATGCCTATCGCAAACCACACACAGACTAAGCTGGCATTGCAGGCATGATTTTAGAGGTACCCATTCGCTACTAACGCACCCTGACAGGGTGCACTGATAAAGTTGCACTAAGTCCAATGGAAAATGAACCAGTCATCTAAAATAGGAATTCACACATTTATTATGATAACTAAAGTACATAATTCCGTAACAATCAGAATTTGTCAACTAGCGATGTAATTGCTACACTTACCGATTTGCAGAGGTTGAAGGCTGGTCCATTTTTTTTCTCAATCAATGTTTCCCTCCACATTAGCTGAACAACAAAAGGCAAGGAAAATCACTCTAATCTATATTGAGCATGTAAAAACAATCCACTTCAAGGGAAAAGAAACAAAATTTGGTTAATAGTACATGTTGAGTCCAAAATGGGTCATTTTTCATTTGCACCCCAGGGGGGTGCGCAAGTAGAATATGGGTTAAAAAAAAAAAAAGCGGGCATGAATTAGAAAAATAATTATGCTTCCTTCCTCCTCGCTCAATTAAGTCAGGACAGATGTCAGTTAAATGCCGCTTCATGATTGTATGTAACCTGCGCTGTCTGTGAACCATGTTCCTTGTTTGATGTTCTAATACTTTTATTGTTCGGTGAAGCTGTTCCCCGCCTTGTTCGCTGTGGAAACTATTCTGTAAAATCTCATCCAGGGATGACAATGCTCTTCAAGTTTGTGAAATTTTTGATAAATCTTGCACATTTTCAGATTCCGATACTATGCACAGTATTTTTTAATAGCTCTTTCAGTTGCGCTGATCATACTCTCGGACATGGGATGGCGATGTGAAATTAACGAATCAACCTCAGAATATATTTGCATTAAGAATATTGCCCTTTCCAGGTGAATCTGTTCTGAATGGTCCATACCCAGGTTCTGAAATAATGAACACTATTACTGCAAACAGCCACTAATGCATCCAGTTAGTTTCACTTTCATCTCCACTAACATGAGCTACTAGTGAATAGAATTGGATGACCAAATACAAGTGGTTAAGCAGAAATACACGTGACAGACAGACAGACACATACACACAATGACACAGAGACAAACACACAGACATATTAGAATTCTGCACACAATTCAACAAAGCAAGACATCACTACATCCTATTGTGGTGATTTTTACATGGTCATCAAATATCACTAGATGAAGACAGGAGTTAGAGCTCTATGTAGCATGAAAGAGCAAAGAATGCTTATCATGACCATAGCAAGATCTTTCCTGAGAAAACCTGCAAAGACTTTCAAATCATCAAATTACCGGTAAAAATATAATTTTTTTTGGTCATTTCAAATCTCAGTTGATCTGAATAAACATTAATTTTAAGTTACTTATCAGTATGTGGCTAGAGTAAAATTCACATCCACAGAAAGCAGAAAAAACGCCGAGTCTTTCAGTGGTCTTGATTGTACAAAAAGCAAATTGATAAACTTGTGGCGAGAAGTTGAAAGGCTTAAAAGTAAAATGCAACTAGAATTCAGTTTGTCCAATAATAGGTACTGCAGTGAACTAGCTACCTGTGCTCAGCCACGCACGAAGGGAGCGACAGCGGTCCTCGCAGCCAGTTAACAGACCATAAATCTGTCACTCAGTCACGCCCACCGAGGTATGACTGTTAAAGAAGGAAAATGTCGCCGTGAGTAGGGATTATTGGGGGAAAAAAGGGGTGGGAGAGGGGGGGGGGGAGAGAAGAAGGACGATGAACGAAGATTTGGAGCCTAAGGGGTGATGGCCTGAAAAAAGTTGAGAACCACTGCTCTTTACTATCCTATTATCATATTGAGCTTAGATATTCGCCAACAGGCTGGATTAGCTATATGATATTAATAAACCTAAAGAAATAACTAAGTAGATAGGCAAATAGATAAATAAATGAATGGTAAACAAAAGTGCTTTTAAAAAAAACAAAAAAACATGCCATGGAACACAAACTTTAACGACGTACGGGAATGAGGGTATAAATGAGAAAACAGTACATAAAGTATATCGGAAGTGGATTTTAGAGTGAAGAGCTAACCCAGGAGATAGTGGGAAAAAAATAATAAAATGTGAAATGAAAGACAAAGACGGTGGTCTAGAGGCAAGGTGCTCGCCGCTCATGCCGGAGGTACCGGGCTCGATCCCCGGACGGTGCAAGCATGTTGGAATTTTTTTTTTTTTCAGGGGAAAACATTCCTGTTCCTGAATCTATGGTAGGTAGGATAGAGCACCTAGTCTTCTCGGATAAGGATGATCAACTTGACGGGTCCCTGTGTACGTTTCGCACCTTGAAGATACCTTGGCAGTTAACGGTCCAGAAGAACAGGCCGAACAAGGCCGCTGGCAGGGGAAAACTCTGAAAAAAACCGAATCCCTACCACAAAAACACACAGAAACCAGAACAAGAAAAAAAAAAAAAAACAGGAAGAAGAAAAGTGAGGTGTAAATGCCAATGGCAGGGAAACCTCCTAAAAATAAAGACATAAACACAAAGACATCCAGTGTGGATACTCCAGAGGTGAAGGAAATGAACATTTGAGACAACATAATAAAGACGAATGCAATGATACCAGTGACGACAAGAGAGCTGCCTGCCATCTACCATTGAAATATCCCCTATCACACGCCTGTATCGGTTTTATTGCCTGTATAATATTTAGCGTTATTTCATGCCTGTCTATACACGATGCCGTCATAAAGTCTCCACTCTTAGGGAGAGTTACTCACTCATTTCTGTGCACGTACATCTCCCAATCCCCGCTCACACGCGCGCTAGCCGCTCGGCGTAACCACGTCCGAGTTTGTCAGCTTGCGCGGTTTCGATACGGGAGCGTCTTGTGGCACTAGAGGTGCTGCGTGTGAACGGTACGGATTAAAATCGTCTCAATTAATCTCTGGTGAGTGACATTAAGCAAAAGCCGCAGAAAAAGCTGACCAGTACCGTAGGACGAATTCATCCGCTGGTCTCTCCATCTTACTTACGTAAAAGTGTTGGTTTTACCTCCATAAGTAATCTTTTTATCTACGCCAAAGAGCATCGCATTTTCTACATCTCATGTTGGAAAGCAGGTAAAAGCTCTTTATATTATATTCATTTGTTTGCCTGTATTCATGTGCACTCTTGATTGCAGTTTCACACACACAAAAATTGATTTGCAACTTTACCTCTGAACACTGTCAATATCTTTTGAAAACTAATGCATGGGATATTTTCTTACAGACAAAATTGACTTGTTTTTGTTTCAGTTGTTTGTTTGGTTTTCTTTCACCTCGGTTTTCTGAGCATTCAAATGTTGTATAACTTTTATTGCTACCTTCTGGTAGAAAATGAATTAAGCAGCAGGGTATATTTTGTTATGGAACTAAGATGTTCCAAAAAGAACAGAAAAGTTATTCACAAAAATAAAAACAATTACATCTTGATTTATGTTATGTGCGAACTTGTCATGTAACTCTAGTAGTATTTGATGCACTCAAGCTGTGCTTGGCTATCTGTATAGCATTTAACTATTGGGTTGTAAAATGCTGAAAACATAATAATATTTATCATTACTCTCTACTATACCATCTGTCTTCGTTATTGTGTATTTGGAAAATACTGTACGCATAAAACAGAAGAGTTTTCGATTCACGGACAGTGGGAAGAAGTCTACAGAATACAGGAAACTCTCGATTAGCATTACACAACATGTGCGCACAATTTGTCTTTATGAGAACAATGAAAACTGTTTGAATGCACATCTGTCTTTAAAAACACAAAGCCAAAAAAGGGAGATTTTATTAACTGTTTCAAAACAGAGGTTGGTCTAATTTGGACTGGAAGAGGCAAGCTTCTATTAGAGCAGAATAAAAATCAGTATCACGAAAGTTATAGGATGATCTCTATACTCTCACAAGAGATGAATCACTGTCTACAGCTGTTATATTCAATATAGTTTAAAGGCCTTGGAAAATTCAATGCGATTCGAAATATAAATTTTATTGACTTTTTCGTGTTATAATATTTCATAATGCTTCTGAAATCTGTTTTAGATATATATAATATGATTAGATCGTTTTTATCTCTTTGAGATTGTTGAGCATCATTACGTTTATTCAATTCCATTGTTTGACCCAAGGAAAAAAAAATATTCAGTCCAGTAAAAAGAGGTTTAAATTGCTACTTAGCTGTTTTAACTAGATATTATATTCAGCCCAAGCGTTTTTGAAAAGGTTATTTATCGCGTCGGTACCTTTACCTTCTTACTCTGAGCTTGAATACTGCAAGGAAACAAAAGCTCAGATTAGAGACCATCAGCCGCCTAATCCATCTCAGTAAAGAATGGAACAAAATGTTATACTTTAAATCCTTACTCTACAGTGTCAAGGTTTTGAAAAGAAATGAAAGATTTCTCTGTGATTCTTTTCATATAGGGGCTGCGGCTGGGAAGTGGGGAATGAGTGGGGATTACAAAGATTTCGTTTGCTAGTCAACCTTGAAATGTTCGAGTCTTCCCAGCGAAATTCTCTTTTTTTTCCCACTTAAAAATCAGACAGTTCCCTCAGTTTCCATTATGATCTTTTCCTTCTCATCTCTGATATGTTCGGGAATGCCATGGATTCCATTTGGTTCACACGTACCGGTGCCTGTCACAGAAACATGGCAACATAACTATGGACTGTATACAGATTTTGACGCAGAGCCGTCGTCTAAGCCTGCAGGTGCACATTTGGCAGTTGCCCAGAGGCCCTAAGAGTTTAGAGGGTCCCATGCAGGCAAATTTACATTGGTTTTTGAAACGAAACGGGCCGCAGCCTACTGCTTCGCACAGGGGTCAATAATGATGCTGGTGGCCCTGCTTAAACGCATGTATCGGGACTGAGCACACACACTTTTCTGTATCCAGACATTGTAGTAGACGTACTGATGGGCCATGTATAGGGACACTTATATTCGATTGTGTAACCAACATAAATATGCGTAATATAGATTATGTGCGAACATTCTCAGCCATTATCCAAACTATATACAAACATAATCGACAATAATCCGAACTGTGTACACAAATAGTCAACCATAATCCATAAATGTGTACATGCAGAAAAATTGTCATCCAAAATGTGTACAAAACATAGGTATCCGTATTCCTAAGTGTGTATAAACGTAGATATCCGCAAGTCTGATGATGTAGAAACATAGACACCTGTAGTTTGTGTACAAACATAGATTTAGGATTAAAACATGTACTTTTATGTTGAGCAACGAAGAAAAAAAAAGAAAAAAGAAACAGACTGGTCAGGACTGCGTACAAATATGGGTGACTGTCTCTTGACCAGTGAAAGGAATCAGACATCTGTACTTGTGTCTGTGTATGAACTAGTGCTGGTAGACAGTCCAAATTTAGATTTGGATATCCAGTTAAATGGATCAATCCAGTTATCCCGATACAAGCGGGTGATCCCCTTGGGACCCGCCTCCTGACTTTGCTTTTAGATATCTAGATCAGGGGCCAGCTCGGGCATTGGCCAGTAACGATGTAGTTTGTCTGGCGCAACTTTGCGAGCGCCCGTGCACGAGGGGGGTGGGGGAGTGCCTGACGAAGTTACATTTTTTTTTATTACACGTTACGATGGACCGGACGCAGGCCGGACGAAATCTGGCCTTCGGCTGTGCCTACGACTAATCGTAGCGTGTAATAAGGAAAATAGCTGAAACCGCATGGTACGCCGGCCGGCCGTCCTTTCGCCCATCAATTTTCGATGTATCCTAATATTTTGTGTACGGTTTGAGTGAATGGTTGGTGCCGCCGCTTGCCTTCGAAGTTTTTCCTCGCCGGGGATGGCATGTCGTTTTACAAACTTGTTGAAAACGACATGCTAGCATGAATTTGATATCAAATTCGGAATCAGCGTGTCAAAATTAGTAAAATTGGCCACGAGTGCTTCGTTTTATTCCGTAATAAAAATAATTTTTAAAATCTATCTTTATAGCCATTGAATTTTTCAAAAGTGGCGTTGTGTGTTGTGTATTCACAGTAGCGTCCCTTGTTTCCATCCGGTCCATCGTTTGGTCCACCGTAACGTGTAATCAACCTAGCGGACTACGATTAGTCGTATGCACAGCCGAAGGCTAACCGAGTCTGGTCCATCTGAACGTCTAATATTGCCTTTAGGCGGAGGGACCTGTCTAAAAAGTGACTCCCGAAAGAATAATAGATCAAAGAGAGTACTTGGAATTAACCTACCGCCCCATCTCTGAAGTCAGCAATTTAGCATGCGATAGTCCTCTTCTCTTTTCGAATCTATTGAGGGTCGAGACCTGAATAGATCGTTATGGATATCCAGATATTTTGAAGTCTATGATCCAAACATCCGGATCACTCAAAAGCAGGTCGCTGCCCAACACTAGTAGAAACACAGACATCCTGCATTTATGCAGAAACAGAATTATGACACCAGTTTCCTGACAACATAGAAACTGCAGAATCCGTACACATCCGTAATCGTAATTATCCAGACACATAGCTTGTGTACCGTGACCGTACAGGGGCATTGATACGCGAAATCCCGAATTTGTACAAAGACATTTGTACCCTGTCTTGTAAAATCTGTACCTCTGAAAAAAAAAAAACACCTCTCGGGATTGTTAACAAGACCTGCCACCTTTCATACGGCTCGGATTTGCCTTAATTTTAAAACAGTCTTCATTTCAATCTGTTCAGGGCTATTTTTTTTATATTCAGAGACAATGGAGAAGTATTCTTCAGTCTGCTACATGCCCTTGGTTTCCCCTTCGATCAGTTTGTTTTTCACAAACGCATGAGCCCGTGACGTCATCACTTCCTGTGTTCACAACTCACTGGGCAAGACGCAGTTATTGTCATTTCATAATAATCTTCCCCTCCAATGCTTTCAAGGCGCGGAGGGCATTAACCCACAAGGGGGATGCATATGAGATTTAAGACTAAAAACAAATGAATAACAACAAGGAAATAAATCTAAAGGAACGGGCTAGATGAAACAATCCATTGTAATCACCCAGAACTGAAACAAATGAACAATTTATTGCAGGCAACGCTGGGAGTGTCAGTTAGTAAATAAATGAATGAATACACCCAAAGTGGAACAAAACATCGCTGACTTTATCTAGCATTGCATGGCAGAGAACAGGGAAAAGAAAGAAAAATTAAATTACAGCTCAAAACCAGATAACGTCAGCAATAGGCTATAATGCAATTTGTCACTTTGTTTCTTGAACTGTGATCACTGAGATGACGTAGGAAAAGCAATCATTATTTTTCTTGTGAACTATAAACTAGCTAAGAGCGTATGTTAAACGGACTTGATCATTGACAAAGAGAAGTAAGTGAAGCTCCTCAAAGATAAGAAAATATGTTTCGGCCTCCTAACTCCGTAATTCTTAACCCTTCAAAGACCGAAGTGCCAAATACAAAACAATAATCAGGCACAAGACTATGACTTTTTCACAAGAGCATTACATTGCCAGGCCACACATTACATAAATAATTATGTTTATGCGATTTCCTACTGGTGCACCAGAATATAAAGGAACTGCATGACAATGAAACTGCTGTTAAAATATATTTCTGATATCAGGCGATCTTAGCTCTCGTTTGTTCTATCTATCTCCATTTTTAGACAAACTGGAGATATTTTGAAATAGAGAACAGGTATGTCAAAATGCGCTTTGACACTTGTTTAAAATGCCTTGTGGCACTTATCAAGCTGGTTCACAGTTCTGATTTATTCTAATTCTTTATCATAATACAAAAGCCGCAAACGTTTTAACGTCGAATTTCTCAGTTGTGCAAAAACTGGAGTTGGAACAAACAAGAGCTAAGGTCACGAGAACTCGAAATTTAACTCTTTTATATTCTTGGGCTCTAGAGGTTCAAACTGCACTCAGATCCTGAGGCAAACTCTTCCCCCTCCTGGATGGACATCTTCCCTATCATTTACCCAATTTATTAAGGTTTAAAAAAATAATTGGCATAAAGAAGAAGAAAACTCTCCCCTCTCGCCTTAGGCACGTCCTATCATGTCGTTAATTTACTCGTGTAGTATGGACATTGTGATGGAATGAATTCTAGTTAAGCTCGCAGGTCTCATCAGGAGACATCCAAAAAGTATGTCGCTCGATTTTGCCGATGTTTATGCCAACCCCCCCCCCCCCTCCTAACCCTCCTCCATTTACGATTTTCAAAAGCACAGCCTTGTTCCCCTCCCATTGTAGCAGCATACGGCTATATTATAGCTTATTGTTGAATGTCCATTAATAAGATATTGGTGTTTTAAAAGTTAATTGGCAGTTTACATCAATTATTTGGAATGTTTCATAAAAGACATGATTTTTTGCATAACCGAACAACTTATAATATTCTAGTTGAATGTCCAGATAAGGGATTAGTGTCTGAAACTTAACTGGCCTTTTGCATGGACTACTTGGATTGTTTCATAAAAAACATAATTTTTATATAATCGAACTACTTATATTGATCTTGGATGTCCATGATACGGCATTGGTGTTTAAAACTTTGCTGGCATTTTACATGGACTATATGGATTGTTTCATAAGAAACATGATTTTTATGTAACAGAACAACTTATAGTAATGCTTGTTTAATGTCCATGATACAGCCATTCGTGTTTAACTTGCATTTTACATAGACTTTTTTGATTGTTTCATAAAAGACATGATTTTTATAATATAATCGAACAATTTATATACTTGTTGAATGTCCTTGGTAAGGCACTGATGTTGTAAAACTTAACTGACATTTTCTTTGGGCTATTCTGACCGTTTCTTAAGAAACACCTTATTTTTATAACGTTGTAACTGAACAACTGATATTCACTGGACAAGTAAAAACGAGTGCTTTTAAATTCAGTTTCAGAATAGGCAGGCGTATGTACGCTCCTGCCTTTCATACGTTACGAGGACGCCCCCCGCCCCCAACTCTCTCCCCTCCCAACCACCGCCACCGTCCTCTCCCAGGATGACCCCTATTGAGACAAATCCATCCTTGCACGTTTGATATATCCTATTGCTCCCCTGTAGCGCTATCTGAACTCACAGTTTTCACAATTAAGCCACACTTATCTCTTTCGTTTTATTTGCTTTTCGGCCTAGGCTGATCCACTCACCGTTGCATGAGAGCGGTGTTGAGGGAGTCCTTTTCATGGAATGGCCCCCGTATGAAACAGGATTAAGAACAAAAGAGCTCAGATCGTGCATCCCTTGATTCAATTCAGTGGAATGGGGGGATATCGCTGCATCTCTGACTTTTAGCCTAGACTCAGCAAATTCCAGGCATCTTTTTGTTTCTTCAACAGCTTATACCTTCTCGACGTACATGTATGAATAGAGTTGCCCAAACGTCTTAGATCTGCATAAAACACACTTGGAGAACCACACAGATAACCCAATAATATTATGCAAAAATTAAAAATGTTTACATGCGAAAATTTCATTGATTTAGCTCTGAGTATCAAGCGTATATAAAGTACGCCCCCCCCCCCACCCCCCGCGGGACGAAATGGCAGATATCGTGCCGGCCCGCCATTAATCGCAGATTCAAACTTATTACCGAAGAACCCCCCCCCCCCCCTTAAAAAAAAAGGTCCATTCCATTTTGAGGTGTAGAGGACCCGTGAATCTGAGCCTTAATTTTAACTACCCCACCTCCTTCTCCATCTCCTTCATTTTTTAAATACTTTATAAATCAATCTCTCCACGCCAAGTCATCGGGTATGCACGAAAACGCCACCATTTGGTTTTGTTGTTTTTTTTCTTAAGATGGACCACTGTTAAACAAAATTATCAGAATCGAAGAATAATGTTCTTCGTAGACAATGCATGGGGTTGCCAAACGTTAAAAAAATGAGCTTCAGTCTGTAAATAATTTCAAGTCCCAAGTGAATCGGTGCAGAGATGAGATCTCCATGCGTGACACCAGTTTGGAGTTATCTTTTTTGCTAGATTAGACGGCGTAGGAAGCCAGCTGCACAACTGCGCTTCCGTGGTTTAGATAATATGGTTAGATTTATGCATCACGCAACGTTCATCATTATCTTCCGCCAGTTACGTGTCATTAACTGTCATTACAGAGATATCATCATATGGAATAGGTTCATTTACATGACACTGTTGCTTGCCATAGAAATAACGTAATTACTTTTGAAGCTGTTTTTATAATAATATGCTGTAAGTTACTTTTACCCAGATAATTGTACATGTAGATTGTCAGACTGATGATACTATAGTTCTCTAAAGGGAATGCTTTACTTAGAACTTGACCGATTGTAGGTCAAATCATCAATTTTGATTTTGATGAAAGGCAGTATTTGAGTATCAAATAGAATATGAACTACAGGGTGTCTTAGAAGGTGTCTGGTGTGATTGGAAGGAATGGAACCCTTTGAAACTGCAACTGTTTGGCTTCATCGGTCTAATCTCGCAGTTTTTTCTAACGTGGGCCTGACTAAGTTCTAAAAATTGCAGATGTTTTCCATCATATGGCCTCCATCTATTGCACTCTGATAGTGCAGTCATATCTGTAGGCTGCAGACTAGTTACTTAGACTATATTTTGTTTGATTACGTGTGGAGATATTGTGTACTGTTGTTTATTGTGTGCTTTACGTTTAGGGTCTGTGAACACAGTTTTACTGAGCATGAGGCAAAGGTAAAGCATAGACACGTGCAATGTTCCCTTATTTCCACAGCATGAGAGATCAATTTTCAGCTTTGATCATCTGCACATTGGTGCTTCCGAAGAAGAAAGTAGAGTGATTGCCGTGTTTGATCTGATAATGAACACATTTAAAAAGAAACAAACTCACAGAAATTCTGGGCGCCCACTATGGCTTGCCACATAGTTAAAATGAGGCAGGGGAGAGAGAGAGAGAGAGAAGGGTAAGAAGTGGGTGGAAAAGACAGTGAGAGATACAGAAAAAGAGATGGTGAGAAAGTGAAAGAGAGTGTGTCTGTGGTAGAGTCAGAGATAGAAAGATGGTGAGAAAGTGAGCGAGACAGTGAGAGAGAGAGAGAGAGAGAAAGTGAGTGTGTCTGTGGCAGAGGCAGACAGAGAGAGAGAGAGAGAGAGAGAGAGAGAGAGAGAGAGAGAGAGAGAAAGAGAGAGAGAGAGAGAGAGAGAGAAAGCGAGAGAAAGAGAAAATTGTACATGTATTTATTTCGCAAAGCCTCACCTTAGAACAAATGGCAAGAAAACAATACTATAAAATATTTCTAAACAAACAACAAGAAAACTAAACTGCAATAAACTGTAAAAGAATGAAAATAAAAACAATAAAATATTTTACACGAAAGCTGCTTGAACACGTGAGAACCACAGTAATCTGGGACTGAAGAAGTTTAAAACATGGCCTATTCAGCATGTGCACAGTGGCCAGAAACAAAATTAACGTCCTTGCAGCTTCACAGGTCAGGATGAACTAGTTCAGAGCTCCATTCGTTACTGATGTTATGGTATCCAGGTCTGACACATATAACTCTGATTAATCCCCAGGGACACAGCAGTGTTCCCTTGTTGTTGTTTTTTAAATTCCATAATACACTAGTATTCAATGCTCTGTTACTGGAACACTTCCTAAGTTATCAATAAAAATTTACTTTATTATTTTGTGTATGTGTGTGTGATAAATATTCATATTTTTACATTGAAAATTCACCATCAGTGCTTCAACAAAATTGTACAATTAGTGACCAAATAGATCGATGTTTAGGTAGTTGCAGGTTAACTTAATGATGCCTAATCCATCCCAACTAAATCAGTGAATTAGTTACAAGTAATTTTCAATTACTTTTTTTTCTGTAGAAATTCATAGAATCAATATAACCCAGTGTCCAACAACATTTCTTTGTGTATCATGAAGTCTTGATTATCAATAAATCATGGTGCATTAAAAGCCGATTTCGAAAGAATTTAATTTGGTTCAAAGTTATAAAGTCAGCCAATGGGCGTAGGTGGAAATCTGGCATCTTTAATCAGTGCCGGATATTACTTCTGGTTGTAAACAAACATTAGAAAGAGCGGTGGTAAATGACTGTTTACTTCAAGGTGTTGGAATTGGCCAACTAATGCTTAAAGCACACAGGAGCGTTAAAAATTTCAAGATGCGGAAACGCACTAGCCGGGTACTAATCAATAATTATGAACTTAACAGGGAGGAATCGATGGTTTCCCTTTGTAAAACTAATCTTCTTTTCGTGATCAACATGTTAATATTTCACACAAAGAGAAACACACTTAACTTCAGCTTTGGGATGAAGAGCTAACAGGAGTTCTGACATTTTTGGCTGAGGAAAAATTTTAATCGGTAGTGTTCGGACTATAATGACAATGGACAGGCACAAAATTTCATCTCCGTTTTTCGATATTATTCAGGCTTGTTATAATTAAAGAGAGAGAGAGAGAGAAAGAAAGAAAGAAAGAGAGAGAGAGAGGGAGAAATAGACAGAGAAGAGAGACACAGACAGAGACAGGGCGAGAAAGGAGAGAGAGAAAGAGAGAGATAAAAAGAGAGAAAGAGAGAGAGAGAGAGAGAGAGAGAGAGAGAGAGAGAGAGAACAGGGGACATTAAGAAATGGGCAACTTAATATAACATGAATTGCAGAGGTGGAGAATTAAGAGTAAGGCTTGGACCTACAAGGTTAACTGGCAACAAACAAACAAAAAGTAAAGAAATCACAGGAAACCCGTGGGGTGGGTCGGGGTAGGCCTGATGACGAGGTGTAAATCTGGCCAAAAAAAAAGGGGGGGGGGGGGCTGGAGGGGGAATTGTGCGTTGCGAAGCCATGTAGACAATTTCCAAAGAACTCAAAACGAAAGGGAACAGGAATATGAGCTGTCGGTCATCGAGGAACCTCTTCACGCAGAAAACGAACAAAACAAAACATGACACCTGACTACCACATTCATGCAAGCCAAAAAGGGGTTAATGCAGTACTCAGATAGCTATTAATTATGTGCAAATAGTTGAATCGGCTTGCGCTTGTTGTTTTTTTTCTGTTTTTTTTCTTTTTTCTATGTTTGTTTCATTCATTTTTACCCAAATCTGAGTATTTATTCATACGGATTGGTTCGTATTGACAAGAGGGAAACAAACGAACATGATTATTGTAATAACCGGACAAAAAGAGTGGCTTTGTTTTCACTAGATGCTTCAGAACGTGCATCTCTTTGAATTCTTAAATCCTTAATTATGTGTACCCGCAAAGGCGGCGTAGTACATCACAATGACGTGCACAGCTTTGCTGATGACGTAAACAACGAAAACCAATGAAAGAGAGTGGTTTGATGTCTCTTGACGTCATAAAATGTAGACTTTTGTGTTTTTTTGTTATTTTGTACCGCATCCATAATGACTTCAGAGCATTGGTGGACGAGATGGTCTAGAGGCAAGGTCTTGGCCTCTCATGCCGAAGCTACCGGGTTCGATCCAGGGTCGGCGCAGGCCTGTTGGGATTTTAAAAAATTATTTTTTTTTTTTTGAAGGGGGGAAAACTCGTGTCCCTGATCCTATGGCAGGTAGGATCGAGCACCTAGTCTTCTCGGACAAGGGCGAAAAATTCGGAGGGCCCATATGCACGTCGCGTACGTTAAAGAGTCCTTGGCACTTGAAAGTCGAGAAGAGCATTCTAACAAGTCCGTTGCCTAGGCAAAATTCTCAAAAAAGCTCATCCCTACCACAAAAAGACACAGAAACAAGACAAATGAAAAATAAGAACAAGAAAAGTGATGTGTATATGCCAAAAGCAGCGAAACCTCCTCAAATTAAGACCTAAACACGACGAAACATTGTTTTGCTGCTTGCTGGTTAGTCTTGCAACAAAATTTTGTTCTGCCAACGAAATCTATACTATTAAAAAATTCATGCGATTTTTAATAAGACCTGCTGCCGCTCATACATCTCGGATTTTCGTGAAATTTTTAATGTGCCTTCCTCTCAATTTGTAACAGAGTATTTTTTCAGATTCAGAAACAATGATGCAAATTTTTTTTGTTCTTTTGGTTTAGGTTTGTGTCTGCGATTTCTCCTCCGATCCGATGTTTTTTACGAACATAATTATGAGTCTTCTGTCCTATCTTTCTGCTATATTTTTGCCCATTGCCTTGTGTCATCCTAGCACAACATGGCTGTTATCGTGTAATCGTGCTTTCTCAAAACTCAAACTCAAACTCAGAACCCATGACGTCATCATTTTCCACCTACGCTGGATCTAGTGTACTTATAAATTGAATCCACTATTTAAAACTATTTTACCCATTCATATAAATAGAACAAATCTTTGTGTAAAAATAATTCAATAAATTTACGGTTAAGCATCCAAAACGGGTTTTCCCTTCTCTCTTATTTTGTTTAATTCCAACTTGAAATGTAATTTTTGGCGTAGTTAATAAAGCATTTGACTCTGACACAACAAGTCCCGGGTTTCAATCTTGCTTATGGCGGGATCTAACCTAATTGATTTCCCATGTTGTCACCTACTCGCCAGCGGGCCTGCCGAGGTCCTGGCTACGTTTCTTACGGGCGTTCATTGTGCTTGAAAAAAAAAAAAAAAAAGATGGTAAACCCAAATAATTATTAAGTAATTTAAAAGCTCCTGTCCCTAGAGTTTTAGCGTGGTGTTGTTTAGTAATGCACTGACTTTCTTATCGTTGTACAATGCTGGCCCCTGTCTTGGCACCCCCGGAATATTTACTGATAGAATCAATACTATTTCGTGGGTTCTACAATGAAACCGCACTTGGTGGGAAGGCTCTATTTTGCAGTAGAGTACGTGTTTGGTTTGCAATATATTCATTATCTTGAATACACTTTTAGTTATAAATATTTGCAACAGGCCTGTAGTACACCGTGTTAATCAATAGGAAAAAATGTTTAATCCTTTGGGGAGTTCATAGGATTTTGCCAGAAAACGAGTTGTCACCTGCAGTTGTGGGAATACTGTTGTGGGGTTTCTTGATAGGACAAGCGATAATATGATGCAGTTCTAATGTAGCCTGGTGACAGTAGAGGTGAGACACACATTTAGTGGAGGTGCGAAAGAGAAGTGGAAAACTGGAAATAACAAAGAAAAGCCATTATGATACGGCTATTAATAAAGATCAATGGAAAAAGCATAAGACAGAGAGAGAGAGAGAGAGAGAGAGGCAGAGACCAAGAGAAAGGGAGAGAGACAGAGGAAAACAGAGAGAAAAAGACAGAGAGAGAAGGAGGGGGGGGAAGAGAGAGGGAGAGAAAGAGAGAGAGAGATAATAGGTATGTGAGGGGAGGGGAGCGGGGAGAGGGAGATGTAAGTTTGATCGGCGGGAAATGTGAAATAAGACAAAAAAGGCGGAAATAAGATATCGCACATGACGAATGAAAAAGTCTGGATAAAGATTTTAAAAATGATTTATCTTGGGAGAAAATACTGACATATCAAAAACCAGATCGAAATGGCCGCATTAAAGAAAAAAATCCAAATGATTAAATTCAAATTTTATAACCACAAAAATCACAGGAAAAGGTTAGGGAAATGGAATCAGATAACAGGGGAAAGAGTCAGGAAGGCGTGAAAAATTGTCAGAGGAAATCAAAACCAAAAAGATAATTCTGGAATAATTATGCCAATGTTCGAAATACTGCCGGGTAATAATGTCACAATACAAGAACTGCGTGACACAGAGTTCTTTTTTTTTTTTAGGTATTTATTTTAGGAGGTTCTGAGCTGCCCTTGGCATTTACACCTCACTTCTCTTGTTGTGATAGAGATGAGTTTTTTAGAATTTTGCCCGGGCAGCGGCCCGTTCGGCCTTCTCTTTTCGACTTTCCAACTGCCATGATGCAACGTGCACACGGGCCCTCCGAGTTTTTCGTCTTAATTCGACAAAACTAGGTGCTCGATCCTACCTACGAAATGATCAGGGAAAGGAATTCCCCCCCCCCCCCCGGAAAAAACATTCAACATGCCTGCAACGACCGGGGATTGAACTCAGTACCTCCAGCATGAGAGATGAGCACCTTGCCTCCAGGCCACCGTGACAGGGTGACCAAGACATCAGAGAAAAGCTCATTGCCCTTTTGTTAAGACTTTCTGGCAACTGGAGAGAGGTTTAACAAACACTTAAATTGTGTCTTTCGTGATTGAAACCTCACGAATGTGAACATGGAACAAAATCATAATTCTCGTGGAGTGATGAAGATCATAATTGGCATTTCCAGCAGAATTTACGTAGTGTATTGAAGTCAAGGGCTGAAACTCGTGTTTGACATGAGTTATGTTCCTTTGAAGATCTTCTGTAGTCCCACTTTTATTTTCTTTATTATTTTTAATGAAGGTCCGATTGGCATTCACAGTAATATTTGAATGCTGTTGTATTAAATGTCCATTTTCACAATGCCATTTTCATATTTTGTCTCTTTTGGGGGATTTTAATTTACACCTTTTGTTTTATCTCATTTGAAACTATTGTTCTGATGTGTGACAAGAGGTCTCCACTCTAAACACTTTTTCAATGCATTTTCATACTGTAAAGCAGACGTAGAGGACCAAAAAAAAAAACAACGACATAATACCATTATTTTACATAGTACTTGTAACTGTATGCCACTGAGACAACACTGGACTTATACTTGAAAATAAAGAGCAAACAAGTCAGAAATAGAACAACAGTACAAAAATAGCCACACCGAACCAAAAACCCCAAGAAAAAACAAAAAAAGGCCTATAATAAGACATGTTTAGTGCCTGAAAACAGAACTAAAATCTCGTCCATTTAGAAGACGGAAATAGCCATGCGCTGTAACTATTGGCTGTTTTCTGCCCATTCCACTGCAAAACGCCGTATTGCCTTTGCGGGCGGCCGTCCAATAAGAAAGTCATAAATCAGCTTAGACCACAATCTGGCTCAACAATCATGAATTCATCACAGAAAGAGAAACTCAATCTGTGCCAAGCGCAGCAGTAATTGAAAGAGGGAAACCCAATCGTTCAAAATATGAATGATGCTCTTTTTTCACTCTCTACCTAGGCGACTGCAGATAGGTAATAAAATGCCTAGATTGAGCTGGAAACAGATTTCATTTTCCCCTTCGTACATGCCAACTTTAATTTTCATCTCAGCTTTGCACAGATTAACGAGATGTATGATTTACCTGATTATAATTTAAACGTATTTGAAAAATACAGGATTTCTTCACAGGATGGAAAATGATATGCCCTTGGCTGTCGTGGTGAATCCATCACAGTAATCATTTGGTTCGAAATAGGAGTTCCTTGCTTTACACAGGCTTAACTATTCATGCCACTTTTGTGTCTACGCATGTATTTTTCTGTTCAATTCGCAGTTGGGTGGATGGAGAAAAAAAGGAACCTTGGAAGGGGTTAATACTGGACACCCAGTTGTTTTCATTTCATTCCTTTCTAATTATTTTTTTCCTCCCTTCTGTTTTGTTTCTTGTGTTAATTTAGCGGAACAGAAGACATGAATGTAGATATTAATGTGAAGCGTCATTATAAACTAATTACAAAGTGCCCATGTTGTGTTGGCATATCTATCTATCTATCTATCTATCTATCTATCTATCTATCTATCTATCTATCTATCTATCTATCTATCTATCTATCTATCTATCTATCTATCTGCCTATCCATTTATCTGTCTGTCTGTTTTTCTATTTGCTTGTCTGTTTGTCTCTCCATTTATCTGCCTGTGTATATGTCTGCAGTCGGACTGTCTACCTATTTATTTATTTATCTATGCCTTTTTCTGTCTCTATTCTTTCTGTCTGACCTATATTTTTTAACTGATTGTCTGTGTTTCTCTGCCCTTCTGTATTTTCTTATTTGTATCAGACAGTTTCAACACCGCCAAGAACTTCAGAAACAACAACAAGAACCAAGAAAACACTTTATTTTCCACAGCAAGAACTAATTATATCCAATGCTAAATGCGGAGGTGCATATGGGTGGCCGCGGTGTAATGGGATGATACCTGAGAAAAGCTGCTTTAATGACTATTGCAAGATATTAATCATCCAGCAATCGTGTCTGACGACCCAACCAGTGATCAATAGACAGACAGGGAGATAGGAAGATAGACACCTAGTCATACGGAGAGAAAAAGGAGTACGCATCAGATGAACGAATCGGTATAATAATAATTTTAAAAAACGCAATTTCATGATTTTCTGGGCTGGTAAGCAATCGAATAGATGAATAGATGGTCAAGAGGAGAATTATGCCACGGCAGCCGGAGAATGATTATGTATTAATGATATTTTAAGTTTGAAAAAGAAGAATAGGAGATGGTAATGTTGTATGATAGAAAGACGGTTAGATCGGTAAATAGATAGATCGATAGATAAATAGATGATATATAGATAGATAGATAGATAGATAGATAGATAGATAGATAGATAGATAGATAGACAGACAGACAGACAGACAGACAGACAGACAGACAGATAGATAGATAGATAGATAGATAGATAGATAGATAGATAGATAGATAGATAGATAGATAGATAGATAGATAGATAGATGTCCTACATTGGCGATGATGACATCTACAATATTGAGCCGCATACAGTGACATCATTGATTGTCACTGACAAATAATTTGGACGTGAAATGAAAGAAACGGATTTAACACCCTCCAAAGCTCCAATGCTTCGCCACCCAGTATTTTGATCCCACTGTCTCTGATGCTGGTGCAAACAGAAAGACGGACGGATAGATAGTCGCACAGGTGATATCGCTCATGTTCAGACTTGCTGACTAGGACAGAGTCAGACAGTAGTCTATGAGATCAATGCCTGCGGTGAAACCTTTCCATGTCTATCTCATTTCACCTACCCCACCCCCAACACTCCCTCCCTCATTCGTCACCCACCACCATGGCCAGCCTGCCTACCCAATCCGTAGGGAAGGTGAATGAGGCGGGGAGGTAGACCTTTAAGCCCTGGCGCACACAAGCCGATTTTGATCGGCCAACTAGTTGGATGGTGACGTCAAGACATCCAATTGGGAGGGAAACCCAGACAGTTGGCTGGTGCGCGAGGCCTCATTGAAACTAACTGCCAAGACGTCATCATCCAACTACTGTGGAGGTCGGAATCGGCCACTGCGTGCATAGGATCAGCTTACAAGCAATTACACAGCCAGGTTCTTCTGCGTAGGGAGTATCAAACTAGTGAAAATAAATATTAATATATTATTATGTTAAAATTTTTAAAAATGTAATGTCATAAAGTGCATGCCCACTTTCCATTGAAGACAGATTTGCAAGCATAATAATAGACCAGGGGTGGCCGAATGTGCTTAATGCTAGAGCCACATACCATGAACTTCAGATGTTCGAGATCCACAAAATAATTATGAACAAAATTTTTTTTTTTAACTTACACATTTTGTTACAAAAATGTTATACAAATATTAAGAAATACGTGTTGGCAGAAAAATGTTCTCATGTGTACAGTTTTTAAATCTGTTGATTTGTATTAGTTTAAGTACTCACAAAGTACATATCATTATATTATACCAAATGTTTTCAAAATCTTGACTCATGATTGATTTAACTATACTGAATGTAATAAATTCGGTACTGAACAATGGGAACATCTAAGAAAAACGTGCGAATTTGCATTTCAGTAAAAAAAAATTAGACTGCCGAAAATAAATCTCTCTCTCTTCAAGTGCCGGATCTGGAACAGATATCGACAATCATGGTTCGCCACTCATTCCCCCTCTCGGATGCTCTCAAAAAGCTCATATTGTCCTGGTTTTTCCTTGCCGCCCATCTATTCAAACTCTCTAGATACGTTATTCTTTGTCTACCCCTGCTTTTTTGCCCTCTATTTTTCCAGTTAGAGCAAGGTGTTCAAGACCTTTGTGTCGATTCAGGTGTTCCATGGCCCATGAACTGCAATTGTCTTCTCCGAATTGTTTTTCGTAGTGATCGCTCCGTGTTGGCGTCTTTCATCACCATTTCATTCGATTTCCTTTCCTTCCATGAAATACTTGGGAGTCTCCCTAAAAACCACATTTCCTTTGCCTCTAGCTTGTTTTCCATGTTCTTAGTTAATGTCCAGCATTCACATCCGTACAGGAGGGTTGACCACACACAGCTCTTCAAAACGCTCAAAACTAAAACGGCAAACAAGAGACATTTTGAATAATATCTGATGAAAACATGCAGGAGCATAAAAATAGTTCCAGGAGTCGCACAAAGAAGGTCAAACAGTCGCATGTGGCTCGCGAGCAGCGTTTGCCCACCCCCGTTACAGTCGGTTTCTCAGAAATACACTCGGAGAAAAGTCTTTAGTGTTGGATATTGGATCTACGGCATGTGATCTGTGAATATGCAAATCACTCGTCGGGACTCATAATCTCTTAATAGGCTTTTAGTTCTGGCATTTCATTATAATTATATAAGCCGCACGAACAGCTACAGAGCGCTACATGTGGTACCCAAGGATATTGAAGTTGTATAATATAAAGTTATATCATAATGTGAAAAGTTGCAGAAGGCATTATTGATACCCAAGAATATTAAAGTTATATCATAATGCCGGGTCAAGGAAAATATAATCCACACACACACAGAGCAGCACATGCACATACACACAAAAAAGTAATGTAAGCATTCACATAAATCCACACACAGTTACATTATACATCTTTATTTCACGTTACAATCGGAACAGCTTCATTATTTTTGTCACAGTGATTTTGATAGTTGTGAATCTAATTTTGCCCCGACGTTATTCAACCCCAATATATGTGCCTGTATTTAAGTGTATGTTTGTTTGTGTTGTATTTTTGCCTTCGTATACTACACTTTAATCCCATTTGGGAAATTTGTCTTTGTGTCATTGCACCCAGTTACAAGTAGAGCAGGCACGTCGTCGCCACAGTGCAGCGCAGGTCGGTGGTTGTTGGGTTTGTTTTGTGGGGTTTTTTTTTTTTTTTTTGGGGGGGGGGAGATGAGGGTGAAAGGGAAGGGAGTGGTAGTGATGAATTTTATTTGATTTTGCTCGGGCAGCGACCTGTTCAGCCTCCTCTTTTCGATTTCCAACTGCCAAGGTATCTTTAATGTGCGCAACGTGCGAAGTCTTTCGTCCTTATCCGAGAAGACTAGGTACTCGATTCTCACTTGGGGCCCACGAGAGGCTGCCTACCATTGAGTACCTTGAAAATACTGAGCGAAATTAGACTGATCTCCCGCCTTGGGTAAGATTCGAACCTATAATCTCTTGCAGCTTAGCCAAGGACTTTAACACTGCGGAAGTAATCTGACATCTCGTTTTGAGGAAAAATAACTGGAAGGTTTGAAAATATCATTCATTAATGCCAAACTAATATTTCGATGCACCATTAATCATTAAGACTAGCTGAGGTACCCGGCTTTGCCCGGCGTAGATCTGTTCGTTACTTTTAGTTGTTAGTGATTGTAATGTATCTGCTTCACCATGAGCATTTCTTCAGATTGATTTTCGTGTTGTTGTTTTTTCCCGTAATTTGCACTCGTCTTGCACGTTTATGCCCAAAGCACCCTGTCAGATTTTGAAATGAAGGCTGTCATTAAATGACGTTAATTTGCCCACGGATCAGTTTGTTTAATCGTGAATACACAGCAGGAAGTGATAATGACATGTGTTCGTAGAAAAGAAAAAAATTGGGGAGCGAAATTAGCGACACAAAGCAAACTCAAAAAATACTTCTCCACCTTTTCAAGCTTGCCAATCTATGAAAGGACCTTTTGCATGTCAAAAGTCAGGCACCTGTAAATTTTCAGGCAAACCCCAGCCGTTTGAGCCGCACTGGTCTTGTAAAAATTCTGGCTAGTTGTTTTTTTTTATTATTATTATTATTGTATAAGACTGTGGCCCTCGTGAATTCAGTTTTGTGTTTGCTTGCTATAATTCTTTCAATCCATAGATGTAAGAAAACAAAACAAAGCAAAACCAAACAAAAAGCCTCAAGGGATTTGGAGGTCTCTGCGGCATTGCCTGAAAGCTGGTTATTCAATCTGAGATTCTAAAACGTTTTTCCAATATTGAACTTTCCGGAATGAGAATAATTTGATTTCAAACACAAAAAACAAGCCGGCATTTTCCTGTGAATGGAATTTCAATGAAAGAAATTAACGCGTGCTCTTGATTTGTAGGTTGTTTGTTATATCATTTCCGAGTAGTAAGACTATTTCAAATCACAGTCAGATTTTCATGTATTAGTCATGTTAATGAGTGATGTTATGTATTTAATAAAACTAGCCGACCGCGTATGATAAATCTGGCAGATTCTTTGTAGGAAGTCCAACCGTGTCTCTAGATCTAGGCTACGTCAAAAGCAACCTTTGGATTCAATGCAATGAACAACAGAACTTACGTAGAAATACACAGTTGTGATTACGTTGATATTCGACCACCAATGTGTAAAGAGAGGTCAGGGACGAACTTTCCGACCATGTTTTTTGTGTCTACTCGACGAACATGCGTCTCTATTTTTGCGGCTCAAAGAAATCTTAAACAAATAATATCAGCGATTGAATTTTGTCCCACGTGGACCTGTCCACGTAATGCAAACATAAAAAACTGAGTATAATAATAAGATTTCAGCCGCATGAAAAGAATTTCCTCCACTACATAATCACCAGACAGTCGACTGATGTAGCTCCCAAATGTATGGCCAGTTCTAAACACACTAGACACACTGCGGTCTTAGCTCTTGTTTTTTTCCGACCCCACATTTTTCACAACTGAGAAATTCGACTTTAAACGTTTGCAGCTTCAGTATTATGATAAGGAGTGGCATAAATCGGAACTGTGGAACAGCTTGATGAGTGCCACCACGCATTGTTGATGAGTGTCAAAGTGTGCATTTTTTACATCTCTTTTACATACTAAAAGATCTCTAGTTTTTGGGGGGTTTTTTTTATTAGAAAATGGAGAGAGAACAAACGAGGCTTAAGGTCACGACACAGAAACCGTACAAAGCAGTTGTAGCTCTTGATACAAAGCTGATAAAGAATATTTGCAAGGCCACCGCTGGTAAATACCTTTTAGCATAATCCATTTTCTTTTCTGGGATTTGGCCTGGGGGAAAATCCTTTTGACCCAAAGTTTGTTGGTTTTTATTTATCATTTAATTTCCTCTATGATTTTCGTATACTTTTCTCGTCGTTTCCATTAGCTTGGGGCTTTTCAAATACAGTTAGTTTGTTCTTGGTTGTTGTTTTTTTGGGGGGTTTTAATTTTTTTTTTCTGGTTAGTTTCATTTGTTTCATTTTTGAATTTTTGAATTTAAACCATGCCTTCCCCCTCCCCTCCCCACCGCCTTTTCTTGACACACCATAAACCTTCGGAGTAACAGAACTGATATCTGCAAAGTCTAAGATATTTACCACCTGAAATGTCAAATAAGTTTGCCTGGCATTGTCAAAGAACAGTAACAAAAGAATGTGACACTAGATTATAGACAGGAAACAAAGAGAGTGCGATGTAAAATGCATGCTGCTTGTGGCGATAGAAAACAGCATGGAGAGCTAGAAGAAGTGTGTGTCAAATAAACACTTGCTGGCATTGCAGAATGTTATGAAACAGGGTACAGAACGGAGTGGGGTGAGGATTTGTTTGTAGATTAAATACGTTTGTGTGTCCATGCACAATGTAATAATAATAATAATATTAAATTAATGATACATAGCATTTTATACAGCACTCCCTCCCGCCAACAATCAGGCTCTAAGCACTTTACAAAATCTGTATAATATATTTAATGAATCACACGCACGGATGCACACACATACGCTCGCACACACCCACACACAGACTATACTCAGGGAAGGAAAAACAAGAAAAACAAGATGGACATTCAGAGTGTAAAATGATGACTTTACAGCTGTGTTTAAAAGTCACAAAATAACTTTAATGTTCATTTTCTGTCTCAAGGACAGAGAAAAAGAATTTCAAATCTGAGGTCCTTGAAAAGAAAACAAATATTCAGCCTTGGTCTTCAGGCACATTTTTGGAATTTTACACATTATTTCTACAGATGACCTATGACACTGGTTCTCAAAGTGGGCAATATCGTCTCAAGAAAGAAAGTTTGAAGCTTTAGAGGGTGACTGCCTGAAAAAGATTGAGAACGATTGATATAGGATGTCTTGGTGGTACATAATATTATGGAGTCAAGAGATCAGTGATTACGTTGGTGCATTTTTGTACATACATTGGTGACACAGCATAGCTAGTTTATGCATTATTCTTTCTTCTACTGAAAGGCTCTGCAGCAGAGGTGAAGCATGACGTCTTTGCCTTTTTCTTAAGGATTAATCTTGCTGCATTGTTTTGTACTATTTGCAGTTTTCTAGTTTTTTTCATGTGGTAGTTCGGTAAGTGCTACAAAATATTTGCAGGAATAGAGAACGGAATGGAGTGCGCATTTATGTATAGAACGAAAACTTTTGTGTGTAGATATTCGGACAGATCTATCAGCATTATTCATTATCTGTGTGTTTCAAAGGCTTAAGGACCGACGGTGTGGAATGATTCGAGGGGCTAAAGTGTTTACTCTACGCGCCATGCTAGTGCAAACGTGCATGACGCTTTGTGCAAGTGTGTGTGTAAGTGTGTGTGTAAGTGTGCATGTAGGAATAATGGATGAGGAAAGATGAAGGGGAGGAAGAGGAAGATGGGAAGGACAGGTTGAATGCGTCCATTTAAAATCATGATCATCCGACAGTTGTCAGCAAACTCAAGTTTTTGAGGCTTTGAAATCTATTGATTTCTGGAGCGGCTGTCGTGCGCACTCATTGTACATAAAGACAGGTTCTCCAATGGTTCTTTTGATCGTGGATAAACGGAAATCCAATCAAAAGATGCTGGCGTTTCAACTGCCAAGTGTCAGAACAATTTCCTGTAGGAGGAAGCCAAGTGCTACATGTTAAATTCACGTACTTGTGGACCGGAAAAACTGAGAAAGTTATTTTTTCTAGTTTTAATTTTATTCGGATTCCTGGCGTGGAATTGTAAGAAAGAAAAAAAGAAATTGGCGGTCGTAATATGTCAGAATCTGACGAAAAATAATTTCCATTTCCACGATTTGATCACAGATAGCTCTTAGCGCCCTAGTGTTTTGGGGCAAAAAGAAGGTATATGCAAATATGATTGGTTAAGACATTGTGACATCATCTTATAAATTAAAATGCTTTTGAGTCAGCTGTAACATTTTGCTTTGGGTACATACGCTCTTTTCCGATAACGCAGCAATGAGATACTGTGGTATTTAATATCATTGTGCTGTTTTATACCTGTCTAATGACAGTCATTTCAAAATCTGTTAGCAGAAGTAATTTCCAGCTCTACGACTTGTATCATTATATCTGACAGCACTTAACAAGGTATTTTGATTCCTGGGATAGTATTACAGTAAAAAAAATTCCTTTCTCGCATCCAATGTAATGACAGTTATTTCGAAATCTATTGACAACAGCAATTATTATCCGCTTGATTTGTTTACTGTATTTTGATATTTTGCGACCGGTAGTAATTAAATTTTGAGATCACTGTAACAATGATACTTTGAAATCAAACAAAGAAAGATAGAATATCGTTCTTACCATCTGTAATTCGCTCCAACAGAGCAGTTCAGCTCGATCCAGAGAGTATAGAGATGTATAGAGAGGTTTTACTATTGGTCGGATTTGCACTGCGAGACAAGGGAAGCGCCACGGAACCACTGTTAGCAAGGAGCGGAAAGTAGGTCGCTGGGGTAAACAATGTCCGTTTGTGCATTTTCACTGGGCATAAGAGCTTACAAACGGCTGTAAATAGTTTCAATCAGCCCAAACATATGAACAAACCACAGTAGACAGATATGCATACTATCTGTAATGAAGACGGTGTCTTTAAATTCTTCAATATCTTGTTTACCGCAGCGACCTAGTTTCGCGATTTGGCGGAAGTGAAACCTCTCTATACATCTATACTCTCTGCTAGATTTTAGCCGTACTCCACTAGGGTTCCACACCAAATTACTTCATGTCTCTTACTGAGTTTATGACATGTTCCTGTGGTAAGATGTGTATAACTTGCTCTGTGAAAATGAATTTCCCTCCTGGGATGATAAAGTTATTCTTATCTTATCAATATTTTTCTTTGTAATTTTTTTTTTAGTTAGGTTGCGATACGTATACCCAATGTTATTTGGACCAATTACTGTCTCTTTAACCTTTTAATGCCCAATGCACCATAATATCTCGGAAACCTCACTTGCTGCTAAACGTTCCATATTTGGGGCAATTTCTGAATTATCAATCCATTACTTATCTTGACAACATGGTTCTTCTTTCTTTCTCTGTTTTCCCCCATTCATTTCAAATATATTTTTAGCTTTCAAAAGTCTTGGACACTGCATTTTTCGTCTGAGGACTAGGGGGTTAATGTAGAAAATTTATGGCACTGAACTCTGGAAACATGACAAACACTTGATAGCAATCCGTGTTAAAAAATATTTTCCCGAACCAGTAAAATGCTGCACTGAACTGCTCTCATGTGAACAACATTCTCAAAAGAGCAAAGCATGCTGGTTTCTAGCAATAGTTTCCCAAGTTTTCCTACTATTGCAGCCGCCTGTCGCGTGACCAACGGAAAAATCTAAGCAACCTCCATGCATTCAAAATGTTGTTGGGGATATTATACTCTCTCACAAAAATTCACATAGATATTCTAAGAGTTCTAATGTTTCTCTTCTAGTGATATTATTCTCCCCTTATTTTGCTCCTACTTCCCCCAAACCTCGAGCCTCTTTCAACACTTTCATTCTTATATTATTACTGTCCGTCAACTAGTCGTATTTAAAAATATCAACATGTGTTAGTTTCGGTTATATTGCAAATGAAAAGGACACCGAAAACAACTGAAACTGAGTCTATTATCCAATTCAAACAATTGGTATCTGACACGTAGTGTTTCAGTGGAAAACACGTATTTATACACACAATTATGACAATCTGAGAGGTGAGTGTAAAAAAATGTTTTTAAAAAATTACGTAAGTAGAATAATATTCAAGTGGGAAGGCCAAACCAAGGCTATCATCTACATAGACAACAACGTCAGTGTAGCAGTAACAGATTAGTAAGCTTCAAAACAATTAAGTCTCTGTGTATCTCTCTTTTTTCTAGCTCTCTCTCTCTCTCTCTCTCTGTTTTCTTTTTCCTTTTCCTTCATCTTCCCTTTCTTCTCCACCTTCTCTGTGGCCTCTCTCCCTCCCAGTCTCACCAGCCTAGCCTCCTCCCCTCCCCTCTCTCTCCCCATTTCTCTCTCTCTCTCTCTCTCTCTCTCTCTCTCTCTCTCTCTCTCTCTCTCTCTCTCTCTCTCTCTCTCTCTCTCTCTCGCTCTCTCTCTCTCTCTCTCTCTCTCTCTCTCTCTGTAACTGCATTTCTGGTCCAACTAAGCCTTAGAGGTTTCTAGAAAAGTGATAAACTAATTCTAAATCTCACGTGGCTCAAGCCCCATATGGTGCCTCCTTTAAATAACAGGTTTTTTTTGTTTTCACTCTAAAACAATTTTTTATTGATTCTCTAAGAGCGTATTGGCTTTCAATCATACTGTCAGTCATTTGTCCTGAAGTGCCGAATGACACGCGTCAATGTGATGTGATGTTGAAAGGGCACTTGATGTTAATCATTTTGGCACTTTGAAGTTCAGTTGTTTTCCAGTGCTTCTTGCGTGTCTATATTTTGTATTTGTATTTTTGTATACTACTTTAATCACATTTGGGAAATTTGCCTTTATGAAATTTTACCCAGTTACAACTGGGACAGGCACGTCGTCGCCAAAATGCAGGGCCAGTCGGCGGTTTTCTTTTTTTGGGGGGGCGGGGGTGGTGGGAGATGAGGGGGAAGGGGGAGGGAGTGGTAGGGATGAATTTTAATTGATTTTTGCCCAGGCAGCGGCCTGTTCGGCCTGCTCTTTTCGATTTCCAACTGCGCAACGTGCACACGGGCCCTCCGTATTGTTTTCGTCCTTATCCGAGAAGACTAGGTACTCGAACCCCCCCCCCTCCCCAATAGGATCAGGGACACGAAAAATGTGAGAAAACTCCCAAACTTCCAACATGCCTGCACCGGTGGGGTTTTGAACCCGGTACCCTTGGCATGAGAGGCGAACACCTTGCCTCTAGACCACCTTGTCCAGACTGGTAGGGTGTCTTTCTGTCATATCAATCTGCTATAAGTATTTATTCTGTCTACCGTGTTTGCTTCTTAACACAATTTTGCTGCTTTCGGTCGACGTCAGACTCAAACCTGTATTTACAAAAACATCTCTCGGTTTTCAATAGACATATCAATGGTGTCAGCCACAAGTGGGTCATCTTCGAAGAAATAAATTTTACAGAAGAGGCTAAAAACTGTTTTATTGAACTATCAATGATCATTTCAACTCCAGATTTAGCATTATTATAAGAAAACCATCTAGAAAAAACATGGTGTGCAAAATAAATTACGCTTTTGTCAAAAATAGCGTCATTGTTAAGCTTTATTTGGAGTTGGCCACTTGGTGTAAACAGGAGTTTGATGACAACTGATTCAAACGGAGGATAACTTGGCCGTTTTATTTGAAGCAATATTTCCTTTATTTCTATTGGCTGAATCTTTACGATATTTATTGAGATGATGTCGCTAGGCATCAACTGCACAATAAGTAAATATCGCGGTATACGAAAATCGAAGAGCTGGCCTGTACTTTGTGGCTGACACCATGGATAATTAAGCTACTGATACAGTTCGGGATTGTGTGAGATTTTGAATGTGCCGTCCTTTCGACCAGAGGAACATTTTAGTTGTTGTTTTTTCTTTGAGATTTGAAGTAATGAAGAAGTGATTTTTTGTTTCTTTTTAAGTTTCCTCTGTGTCGTTGGCTTTGCGCCCGATCATTTTCTTCACTAAAGAATAATTATTCATCAATGCATGAGTTCTTGACGTCATCACTTCTTGCAGGATTCTCGGTGAGCACGCTTGCACACGGCGTATTGTTCAATAGACTATCTGTTGTAACTCGTTGATTTAACTTGGATCACTTAAATCCCAGGTGTAGGATAACATTCAACATTACTCAGACTGACCACACCTCCGTCTCCCTACAAGTGTCTCTGAAAGACGAAAACTAACTCAGTTGGACAATGAGCTGGGCTTACTTTGGTTCCATTAAATATGTGACATAATACATCTATCGTTTCAATTGTGTCTCAGATCTTAATTAACAGTGGGTCAGAAAACGAGTCTATCTATCTATCTATCTATCTATCTATCTATCTATCTATCTATCTATCTATCTATCTATCTATCTATCTATCTGTCCATCTATCCATCTATTTATCTATCTATCTATCTATCTATCTATCTATCTATCTATCTATCTGTCTATCTATCTATCTATCTATCTATCTATCTATCTATCTATCTATCTATCTATCTATCTATCTATCTATCTATCTATCTATCTATCTATCTATCTGTCTATCTATCTATCTATCTATTTGTCTATCTATCTATCTATCTATCTATCTATCTATCTATCTATCTATCTATCTATCTGTCTATCTGTCTATCTATCTATCTATCTATCTATCTATCTATCTATCTATCTATATATCTGTCTATCTATCTATCTATCTATCTATCTATCTATCTATCTATCTATCTATCTATCTATCTATCTATCTGTCCATCTATCCATCTATTTATCTATCTATCTATCTATCTATCTATCTATCTATCTATCTATCTATCTATCTATCTGTCTATCTATCTATCTATCTATCTATCTGTCTATTTATCTATCTATCTATCTATCTATCTATCTATCTATCTATCTATCTATCTATCTATCTATCTATCTATCTATCTATCTATCCATCTATCTATCTATCTATCTATCTATCTATCTATCTATTCTATCTATCTGTCTATCTATCTATCTATCTATCTATCTGTCTATCTATCTATCTATCTATCTATCTATCTATCTATCTATCTATCTATCTGTCTATCTATCTATCTATCTATCTATCTATCTATCTATCGATCTATCTATCTATCTATCTATCTATCTATCTATCTGCACAACATCCTGTCTGACCTACCCCCCCCCCCCTGTTTTTTTTAACTCTGTACACGCTTGTCGCTTTGTATGCTGGACTTTCTTTCATTGTGTTATGCTTGAGTTTTACCATAACGACACAGACGTGGTAGGTGATAGTTTTAATTATTACCCACCGAAATAATATCCCCTTGTTTCCTCCGACTGTCCTGCTTGAACCTGTAATTTCAGCTGCCCGTTCATTAATGACCCGTCTGTGTTTTTGTGTTCACGTAGAAAAATCTAATGAGTTTTTATAACATTATTTTGTCAACTGGTCTATGCCCCTGTCCACCTGCCGTCTGTCTCCCGAAAGAACGATCGCTCAGACTGATCTGTCTGCCAGATGTCTCTGAGGACGTGAATTATGTCAAGATTACGTTGACTGCATTATTTCTCGTCTCTCATTATTGTCTATCCGTACGAGTGAAATAAGTGTTTGACTCGACGTATCCCATTACCAGCTGTAGCCGATCACTGAAAGGTCAATCTCCGAGTCTGACTGAGGGCAATAAAATGTTTGTCTCTTCAATGAATACAATACAGGAACAGCTTACTGTAATGGAGTTAGAAGGTGAAAGCGTAAGGACCCCAAAACTTTATGAAAAAGTGACAAAAAAAATATCAAACTTTGTCTACTGCCTCAATTTTTTTACACTAAATTACGTGGACACAACCAGTTGGACAAAACCTAGTCTTTTGTATTGTCTACTTATAATTTTTGTAGCCATAAAAGAGAGATGCATTTTCATTGATTAAAATGAAAAAGTATGAGCGAAAATTGTGGTGTGGCTATATTATATGACCATAGTTTTAAGAACGGCACTTTAGCTAGTATTTATAATACCTGCATCAGAGACGTAAAGGCCTGTTTACACTGATAGGTTTTAGGAATAGAAAAAAGGAATGGGGGACTGTATGGGAAGAACTCTCCTGGCTTTCATTCTTTTGTTTTCCAATTTCCCCCCTCGAAACACTGTTTGTTTACACCGATCCGTTTTCTGAATGAGAAGCGATGCTCATCGTTTGTTTTGGTCATGTTTCGAAGGTGGAAATCGGAAAGCAAAAGTCGGAAAGCCAGGAGAGTTCTTCCCACACAGTCCCTCATTCCTGTTTTCTATTCCTTAAACCCACCAGTGTAAACAGGCCCTAAGGGAGAGAAAGGTAGCTATCTTTTTGTGCAAAGTTTGGATTGTTCTGCTACGACAAATTCGTGATAAGACAAATTTCTACTTTTGTTCGCTGTTTGTTTTTGCTCATCCTCCTCCATCTCCTTCACTGCCTCCCTCTGCTCTCTCAGTCTTTTCCTCATCCCTCTTTCTCTCCCCCCCCCCCCTCCCCACCCCCCCCCACCCCCACCTTTCTTTTGTTCTCTGTCCCTCAGTTCCTTTCTCTTCTTTCCTAAATCACATTCGAAAGCAACACGATTTATGTCCCCCTTCCTACGGTTTTCATAATTTCGCAAAAGTACGTCAAAAACCAAATATTCAAAAGGCATCGTCTATTGCCTTTTATATCCTCAAAAAATTTAACTGGTTTATTATGTGCAAGGGAAATGTGGAGGTAACTGTACATAATATTATTTTGAATCATTGATGTTCCTGGTTTTTTTTCTAACCATAAACTCAACTTTACGTCCTTTTATACATTTGTCTGCCACTTTCCTACGCGGACTTCTTTGTATTGGTGTAATTTTGCTCTATTTTGAACGGCGAGGGTTTTAGTTGTGTTCACATTCTCCGACTTCTTTATATCGTAATTTTCAGTAAATAATTCAGACGTGCAAATTTACGGTATGGGCGAAGACGAACGTAAGAGAGTGTTTGGGAGGGTTGAAATAGCAGTAGGTTTTTTTTACTTGGGGAAAAAAAAGGGGGGGGGGCGGGTCTTGCGATTTGAGGAATTGCATCAGTGATATTACTTGTAACACTCAGAGTTTGCGATGAACGGCGGGAAATCCCTGAGCTTTAAATGGAAGGAGATGAGTAACTTGCAGTTTTCTTTTTCATTCCTGATTTCCTATCTATCTATCTATCTATCTATCTATCTGTCTGTCTATCTATCTATCTATCTATCTATCTATCTATCTATCTATCTATCTATCTATCTATCTATCTATCTATCTATCTATCTATCTATCTATCTATCTATCTATCTATCTGTCTGTCTGTCTATCTATCTATCTATCTATCTATCTATCTATATATCTATCTATCTATCTATCTATCTATCTATCTATCTATCTATCTATCTATCTATCTATCTATCTATCTATCTATCTATCTATCTGTCTGTCTGTCTGTCTATCTATCTATCTATCTATCTATCTATCTATCTATCTATCTATCTATCTATCTATCTATCTATCTATCTATCTATCTATCTATCTATGTGTTTTTCTGTCTGTTCGTGTCCCTGTCTGTTCTCATTTACGCCTTTCCATCTGGTTTTACCCTGCTTTGCCATTTGGCCTTTAATGTATGTGCGTGTTATTCATTGATTTCAATTTTCAGAGGTCTTCGCTTTTTCTTCAGTGGGAATACACATTGGGGAGCACTGAGATAATCAAAAGTAGACATTTTTATATCTGCAGAGAATGTACCTGAATCTTCTCCCGAATTAAGGCGACCCGAGCGACCCAACAACATCTTCTCAAAAAAAATAACAGTATCATCAGCAATAATAACAACAACAACAACAACAACGACAATCACAACAGCAACGACACCAACAATTCAGCAACAACAACAGCGCCCACGACAACCATAATAACAACCGCAAAGACTGCATCTATCACAACAACAGCAGCAATATCAAGAAACAGTTTAAATTTGAAAATCTATACATTTCTATCATAATAAACAACAAAAATAAGAGCAACAGCGACAAAAACAACAACAACCACAACAACAATAATAACAATAATAATAATGACAACAACATTAAAATAACTGTGTAAACCTGAAGATATAGATCTAGATATAATCAGGGCCTTTATCATAACTGTCAATAGAAACAACCACAATAAAAACGTTTTAACATGAAGATGAACTCTGGAATATTATCCTGAACAAGAACAGCAAAGTCAACAACACAATACTGTTTAAACAGTAAGGTCCACTTAGGGCTATCGTCATAAACAACAACAACAACAAACGTCATCAATAACAACAACACAATACTGTTTAAACATGAAGGTCCACTTAGGGCTATCATCATAAACAACAACAACAACAAACGTCATCAACAACAACAACACAATACTGTTTAAACATGAAGGTCCTACGCAAAGAAAAGACAGAAAAAACACAAAATTTTTGGCTTTCACCTTTTTCAAGTGAAAAAAAAAATACTTCAACAGGAACGAAGTGAAACAGTTTACGTAGCTGCGAGTTCTGAAAAGGCGAAAGCCGAAAATTTTGTGTATTTTCTGTCTTCTCTTTAGTTTCTTTGTATTGTTTGGGCTTTATTTCTCACGCGGGGTTTTGCAACATACGATCTTTTCTTTTTGCCCAATTTTGACTTTGCTTATAGCCCTGCTGCGACCCCACAGTTTTTCTGTGGTTTTTACGATGTTTAAACATAGGGGTCCACTCAAGGCCATAATCATAAACAACAACAACAAAAAACATCAACGACAACAACACAAAACTGTTTAAACATGAAGGTCCATTCAGGGCAATCATCATTAACAACAACAACAACAATAAAAAATATCATCAACAACAACATCGCATGAAGGATCACGATCCAGTTTGTAATGATGCTGTGCCCCTTAAAGAAAATACGTTCTCTACTACAAGCACACTCTATCATTCAGATGTTTGCAAATTATTGAAGGGTTATGGACATAAAGAGGGCTGGGTTCAGGGCATCTTGCAATGAACGCTCCATTTGGCTCAAACATTACCCAAGCTCTCCACACGAAATTGGCCTATGTAAGTGGTTCTCAACGTGGGCGATATCGTCCCCTGTGGACAAATTTTTTTTTGGGGGGGTGGGGGGGCGGGGGGGGGGGAACGAAGAAAACGGCGACAATGGGACAAACACGATGAAAAAGGGCAAGGGTGGGGGGGGGGGTGAAAACATCAATGGAGGTCGAATTGGGGGCAAATGCAGGGCATCCATTGACGTGTTCAACAACAAGCGTAGATGGATTTGTGGAATAGAAAAATTAATAGTCTTTTCTTTTTAGTGCATTTGATAAGGAATGCTTTCTATTTTATGATGAATAATTAAAGCGCCTGTTGTCATTAGTAAGGCATTGAAAAACCTAATATCGTAATTTGTTTGTAATCTGTCTGCTTCTGGAATGTGTCCGTTGGGTTTGAGTAAGATTTGTTGTTGTGTTGTTGTTTTTTTTTGCCGAGGGAGTTTCCGCTTTTTAATTTTTGAGAAGTAAAGCAATTGTTTTCGAAAAATCTGAGAATAGTTGATGGAATTTCTTTGAGGAGTATCTATCTATCTATCTATCTATCTATCTATCTATCTATCTATCTATCTATCTATCTATCTACCTATCTATCTATCTATCTATCTATCTATCTATCTATCTATCTATCTATCCGTCTGTTTATCTATCTATCTATCTATCTATCTATCTATCTATCTATCTATCTATCTATCTATCTATCTATCTATCTATCTATCTATCTATCTATCTATCTATCTATTTATTTATCTATCTATCTATCTATCTATCTATCTATCTATCTATCTATCTATCTATCTATCTATCTATCTGTCTATCTATCTATCTATCTATCTATCTATCTATCTATCTATCTATCTATCTACATATCTATCTATCTATCTATCTATCTATCTATCTATCTATCTATCTATCTATCTATCTATCTATCTATCTATCTAACTATCTATCTATCTATCTATCTATATATATATATATCTATCAGTCGAGGGAAAGGGTTGGAATGCAAGAAAATTTGAAGCCTAAGGGAGCCATTGCCTAAAAAATGTTGAAGACCGCTGACCTAAATTGATCAAAATTTTGGAGAAGACGTTTTCTGCACAGCTGTATAGGCCGGGGAAAGATATTGCCCCATGAGCAGGCTGTATGGGAAATATCTGTCTCAGAGCGGGGGCATTGACGAGTGTAGAGCGTACATATTTTTTATTCAGTTATTGATGGTTGGGTCCTAAAGAAGTTGTGTGTGAATAAGAGACGGGATTTGTGAAGGAGAAAGAGAGAGAGAGAGAGGAAGCTAGAGAGAGAGAGACAGACAGACAGACAAACGGGTAGATAGATGGAAAGAGAGAGAAAATGAGTGAGTGAGGAGAGAGAATCAGACAAGAAGGAGTCAGACGGATAGGCAGACAGATAGACAGGGGAAAGGAGAGGGATAGAGAAAGCCAGAGAAAGTGAGACAAAAAGACAGAGAGAGAAAGATAGAGTGAGTCACAGAGAGAGAGAGAGAGAGAGAAATGAAAGAAAAAGTGGACACGTACCAATGAAGGGAAGCATGAGTAATTAGAAGAAACAAAAGGAGAAAAGGAGAGAGCACAGCGAAAAATAAATGAGTGAAGGGAGGTAAAACAGTAAAAGAGAGGACAAAAGACAACAAAACGCCAGACATAGCGAACGAGAGAGAAATCAAATTTTAATGAAAGAAGGGTAATGGGAGAGGATTCAAGACGTGGCAAGCACGAGGAAAGGAAATACTTAA
>OZ007583.1:24921398-24923898 GCA_963931925.1 Onchidella celtica
ACAGAGAAAATAGACAGACAGACGGAAATTCAAAAAGAGAGAGAGAGAGAGAGATAAATAGAGACACAGAGAATGCAAGTGAGTGGTGAACGGCTGTCTACATTATTTCAAAGGGCTTTTGAATTTGGTTTTCAGCGTCCACTCGACGTCTGGACTTCTCAGCTTTCATATTCAAAAAAGGACAGGTTGCTATTTTTATCTAGTCTATTATCTATCTATCTATCTATCTATCTATCTATCTATCTATCTATCTATCTATCTATCTATCTATCTATCTATCTATCTATCTATCTATCTATATATCTATCTATATAATTATCTATCTATCTATCTATCTATCTATCTATCTATCTATCTATCTATCTATCTATCTATCTATCTATCTATCATATCTATCTATCTATCTATCTATCTATCTATCTATCTATCTTTGTGCTTTAACTGTTTGTTTCCTTATTCACTGGCCTGACTATCTTTTTAAATTACACCAGAGCGACCATTTGAAACTGGCTTATGATAACACGCATTAATGTTCCTGCACACTTGCAGTTCTAAAAAAGGCACTAATTTTTGGTGTACAAACAATTCAATCAGGCTAAATTAGTGAGAGAAGCGGAAAATATACTCCAGTGTATGACGTCCTATCCACCTGTTTTGATACATGCGCAGCACCTCATGGGCGTCATCCAATTACTTCAACACGAAAATAATCCCTGAAAACAACAGAAGACTGAAAATACACCCAGCATTTTGCTCATAATTATTTGACCCTTGAATCCTGCCAAGTTGTCCTGAGATAGGATCTGGCCACAAGAATGAAAATAGGGGCTAATAATCAAATTAAAGTTGTAGACATGATGCTGTGAATGTACAGAGGGTATGATATAAACAGCGGATTCTGTGATACATTATTACAGTTAAATGATTTCAAGGAAACAACACTATTTTCGGAGTGCAAAATGCTGAAAAATACAGCTGGCCTTATCAAGAAGCCCCACAGTTGCAAAGGGGCTTGTCTTTACAAGCGAGGAAAAAACTGTTTTACTTGAAATGTCTATTCTTTATCGTAAAAATACATCTGGTTGTAAAAGCTTTGAAATAGCTCCACTGATGAATAGAAAACGTGCATTATTCTCTGAAGGAGTTCATGAAATACTGGCTAAAAAAATAATGTTGTTACAGGTACGTATGGCCCCCAAGTTCTTTTGATTTTTGTTGTTGTTTTTTTTGGGCCGTGGGAACGTATTTTAAAGCCTTTTGTAGCTCCAGGGCCGGAGAGCTCCTCCCGAAATGCTCCTTGACAACAGCCTAAATTAATTATGATTAGTTATTCTTTTAGATTTTCTTTTTGTTTTCCTCCTGTTTTTTTTTTTGTTTTTTTTGAGAGGGCAGGATTCAATAAGATTTAGTGTTGAGGATAAGGATTGGGTTAGGAACAGTAAGTATACGTACGTGCCCCTAACGCAAAAAGCTTGGGGAGCGTACGTACCTACAACAACAGCGGTAAAATAAACAAAAAACGTGACATCTGTTGTTGTGAGAATACACTGGTGTGGTGTCAGTTACCATTCCCTGTTTCATCAAATTCCTAGATCATCCAGGAGCAACAGAATAATACAATTCAAAGCAAACAGAAAGAGATACAAAAGATCGGTTTTGCCTTCGGCAACTCGTCTCAACCAGACATTATAGCCAGATATATGTGTGCTGTATTTCACTAAGGTTACTTGCCATGTTACATCACCTAATAAGTCTGCTGTTGTGATGTTTATTTAATGATGCATTAGAAGTGCGCACTATGTATGTGCCCTTAAACGTTCTGCGAAAATGATATTCTTTCATGGGATGATACCGTGATACTAATCTTATCATGAATTAGTTTGAATATGGAACGAGGCATGTACCTGTCATTGATCATTGCAGTTACAGATCGTTCTTTATCTACTCTTTCCCTTGGCTCTCGCCTTAACCACGCTCTGCCTTTAACCACCAATCCGAAACCCTATTTTTCTTCATGATTTTACAAGACACATGTGTTAGCGGCTCGACAAAATGAGGGACATTTCGGCACTACCTGATTCGAGAAAATCGTTAAGAGACATCAAAGGGTCAAATTAGTGTTCTTGCGTTTTCAGCATTTTTGAAGAGTTTTACCTCTTTACTATTCCCTTTCCAAATGATAATCTTGTTTGAAAAGGGTAAATGCCTCAAAATTGACCTTGAATCGAGCCATCATCAATAATTTCGACTAAAAGCTGAAACTTTAAAGGCGTTTTTCTCAAAACTGTGGTTGTATCACTTAATGTCGTTGAGATCGTCTCTGCTAATTAAATTACAGCACTCGTTTTTTTTTCACCAAATGAAAGGGCTTTGAATAACCTATTTGGTGATACCAATATCCCCACACCACCAAAATGCACCAACTGCTTCATTTTGTCGGGCAGCTGCACAATTAAAAATGTTAAGAAATTGCTTTTTTTTGTCCCATTATAGTTGTCTG
>OZ007583.1:24928898-24958898 GCA_963931925.1 Onchidella celtica
TATCTATCTATCTATCTATCTATCCGCCAGTTTGTCTGTCTGTCTATCTGTCTATTTTCACTTATGCAATATTATTACTAGTAAACTCGCTGACTGCAAAGAGCGTCTTGGATCATCACAACATTAATAGAATAGTTATGTCCAGCGGAAGCCTGTATAATCTGCCCCCGCTAAGTCTCCAGATTCCATGCTTTATACATTGATTTCTCAGTGTCATTTATGTCAGGTTAACCGTGGAGATGTCATTTGAAGAGCCTTCATCACTCCTAAAATGTCACATTCTCTCTGCCGTCATCAAACATTCTGGACCATGTTCGTTTGTTCACTGCTGACGGAGAAGCCAGCCCACTGCCATTTTGGCCAGCAATTTTCCATCTGTCAAACTGTCAAACTGAAAGATCTTTGTCGTACCCCAGAGTCAATTCACTCCTACGCACAATATCTAGAGATCTTTGCCCTATGGGCCTTCTTGTACATAGATTTTTTTTTTCCTAACATCATCTCTGATTCAATTCATCCACTCCCACGCCCATCTGAAGATGTTGGTCATTGAGGCCCATCTTCTGATATAATTACATCACATATTAGCCTAATGAGCTTTCAAAATTATCATAATAGCTTTAACCTTCTCAAGGGGAGAAAATCCATGACGCACATGAAATTGATGCCCGCACAATCGAATGTTTATGCAAGCTCAGCATTTTTCGAGGGGGAGGGGGGGTGGAAACGTGCACAAAATTCTCCCTCTCAGTTCCATCCTGGTTCATAATTTATCAAGAAATTCCCACGCATTTATACTGGCATATGTTTTGTTTTTTAATCTATCCAACATATTGTTGATAAAGATAATGAAATGCGGCAACAGTGTTGAAGGATGATGCTATCGATCAAAATGTCTGTCTCCACGACCTCCATGAATTCTACAAGAATGTACTTTTCACAGAATTGACTTTGTTTTGATGATGTTTAACACAAGCCAGATTGAACAAAATTCAGTAATAGTGATAGACTTTTCATTACATCATTACCGAAAGCAACAGGTCCTAGATTCGGAACCTGCTCCAGGTTGCATTCGGTCTAATTACTCTCTGACCATTTAATTTTTTTTTTAAATGGCAATGATGGTTGAGTAAGAGTTGGGAGGGAACAAGTTGGTCTAGAGGCAAGGTGCTCGCCTCTCATGCCGAGGTTACCTGGTTCGGTCCCCGGACAGTGCAGGCACGTTGGAATTTTGGGGGGCAAAAATTCCTGTCCCTGATCCTATGGTTGATAGGATCGAGCACCTGGTCCTCTTGGATGAGGACGAAAAACTCGAAGGGCCCATGTGCTCATTACGCACGCTAGAATGATATCTTGGCACTTGAAAGTCGAGAAGAGCAGGCCGAACAAGGCAAAATTCTAAAACACTAATCCCAACCACTAAAACACACAGAAGCGAGAACAAGGAAAATAATTTTTTTTTTAAAAACAAACAGGCAAGGAAAGTGAGGTGTAAAATGCCAGGAGCAGCGAAACCTCCTAAAATAAAGACTTAAACACAGTAAGTGTGTGGAATTGACCATCACGGGATTGGTTTCCAGTTTCTCTCAGTGCGTCACTTCTTCTATCCTATGTACCGACTTTCGTCTCATACTCATAATCTTCAGAGACTCATTTTCTTGAAACTAGTTTAAGACATTGTTATTATTAATATTATTATTATTATGTGTTGTGGTTTTTTTTTTCCATAACACTGGAAAATTTTTTAAACGTCCAGAGTCTAAGCCGATAATTACGTGTTGGTGGTTTTCTGAATTTAGAAGAGTCCAGAATTCCCACGGCGTTCACTGATTCCAAGATGGGTGTCTGGCATCGCGTGTCCCCGAGTATGTGGGCGGCCCGTGAAAGCCCAGTGTCCCTCCTGGCCTTTACAGCCCGGCGGTGTCAGTTTACGGGTAACCACAGAAACGGCGTGAATTAATTGATGCTGGCTATTTTTGCCAAAAACAAGGGGACGTCACTTCCTTGTGCAACGCCCAGAGTGATTACGAAGTGTACTTTAGAGCAGGAGTCGGAAATCTTTTCCGAGAAAAACAGCGTCATTTCCACTTTTAAATAGAATTCAATTCAAAGTGTGATTAAACATTGTCACATTTAAAAATAGGCTCAAAACTGAATTGTTTACAACTTTTTTTTTTATTGAAACCGAATGATATCCCTTTTTAGCCTCAGAGGTTTGAGGATGAGAGTAGATCAAGTGTTTGCTAATGTGTATGAGAGGGAACATGATGAATTGATCTTATATTAATCCTGCTTTTAATTTCAGGTCACTGCCTCAGAGCACATCATTTTGTATGTGTGTGTGTGTGTGTGTGTGTGTGTTTGTGGATTTGAGGGCTTAATTGTTACATTACATTGCATAGAGCAAGTCACAGCAACGCATGAAAATCTGTCTACCAGCGGCATTTGTCTCAAGAAAGGATTTTTTTTTTCCTGTTTTTACGGGCAATTAACGAGGAAAGAGCAATAGATGAAAGTAAAGCGAGCTGCTCTGTTGTCGACCTCTGCCTTTCAGGAATGACGGGCTGTGGCATCTGCGGGCTAAGCCTTTCCGTCCCCCGTTGCTGGTCAGACTGGTGACTGAGCGTGTGTTCACTTCTTTTTTCCTTTCATTGTTGACGTTCGCCAGAGTGACCTCCGTGACCTCGCCCTCCCTTTCTTGTGAGTAGTTTTTTTTTCCTCCCTCGGTTGTTTGTTGATCCTTTTCGTAAATATTAGTATATTCCTGAACGTTCGATAAAGTCGTAGAACTAGATGTTTACGCCAGATTTGGCCTTCAGTGATGTAACCTGTGGCCGTATGCATAATCAATGCGTAAACTAAAGTAAATACGTTGACTGGTGTTAACGCAAGAAATGAATACAATTTCTCGTGTTAACACCAGTCAACGTATTTACTTTAGTTCACGCATTGATTATGCATACGGCCACTGGTGACGTATTGATACGTGATTGGTTAGTTTGTGTGTTTCGGGCGAGGGCAGAAGTTAGATTAATATCGGGAATTTTCTGTAGAAATATCTATATATATAGACCCATGTAAGGGGTTGGTTGGTGAGTAAGTGAGTTTTCTCCTCGTGTGGCGTAGGATATTTAGTTGTTCGCTGGTGCCTTCCTAGTATGTTATTGTTCAGTATACAGTTATTAAACTTTAGTATTAGTTAATCGATCGTCGGATCTCGTGTTTATTTTTTCTACAGCTGTAATAGTTTCGTTTTCTAAAGGGTTGTAGTTAGATCAGCTAACTCCTCCCCCCCCCCCCTACTATAACGTGCTAGAACAACCTCAGCTGTTAAACGGGCGGTTGATGTAAAATATTGAACGTGGAGGAAATGGATAATAGTTGTGCCAGAAGAAAGAAAGGCGGATTAGGGGAAGTGAAGAATAAAATACCCCGGAAGACAGAAAACTGAAACTTAAAAGAAACATCTGGTGAGGAAAAGGAAGGTAGAAAACAGTGACTCGATGACACAATGTTAGCATTAAAATAACATAAAATAAAATAAAATAAGATAAAACAAAATAAGTTGAAATAAAATAAAATAAAATAAGATAAAATAGAATAAAGCAAAACAAAATAAGATAAAATAAAATAAAATAAAATACAATAAGATAAAATAAAATAAAGTAAAATAAAATAAGATAAAGTAAAATAAAATACAATAAGATAAAGTAAAATAAAGTAAAATAAAATAAGATAAAATAAAATAAAATAAAATACAATAAGATAAAGTAAAATAAAGTAAAATAAAATAAGATAAAATAAAATAAAATACAATAGGATAAAGTAAAAGGAAATAAAAAGAAAAGGTTGGGGTCTGTAATAGGACATGGAAACAATTTATTACATCTCTGCGGAGGTTTTCAAACATTTTCCCAACTATTTGGTGAGAGAAATGCACAGGTTGACCACAAAGCTACTGTGTGACCACTTGAAAAAAAAAAAAAACGCACAGCCCCACATTCAGAAGGACAACAAGAAAAAATTAGTACACAAGTTCCAAGTGGAGAGAAAGAGACTTTACACGCATTTGGCATAATTATCCTACGTCAACTTAAAATAACTAACAAAGGAAACAATATCTACACGCCACAGATTTTAGGTTCTCTATATAATAATAATTATGGATATAAGTCTACACGCCACAGATTTTAGGTTTTCTATAAAATAATAATTATGGATATAAGTCTACACGCCACAGATTTTAGGTTTTCTATAAAATAATAATTATGGATATAAGTTCAACCAAACTTGTGGACGGACAGCCTGTCCATGAAGAATATTAAGAAACAACGCTGAGTGCTGTATGCATAGGGCAACCTCACAGTTGACAAAAGCACAAGTAAGAGCTCTTAACAGTTCAATATAACAATGCCAGGTCACAGGGATCGGTCAATAGGGGGGAAGGAAAGAATGGCATAATTATGGTGAATGCAAGCAATTAGCAAAGCTCCAAACGTTGACCCCTTTCAGAATCAGAATTACAATAAGAATCTCTCTCCCTCTCTCTCTCTCTCTCTCTCTCTTTCTCTCACTCTCTCTTTCTCTCTCACTCTCTCTTTCTCTTTCTCTCTCTCTCTCTTTTTCTCTCTTTCTCTGTCTCTTTCTCTCTTTCCTCTCTGTCTCTCCCTTTCCTCTCTCTCTCTCTCTCTCTAGCTCTCTCTCTCTCCTTCTCTCTCCCTCATCACACTAATTGCACTCTTACATTTCTATACAATTACCGATGATATTCACATGTTCTCTTGACAGCGCACAGGGGGGGGGGGGGGGAGGAGGTGGGGGGAGTCAGGAATGCTCAATAATAAGAAGTAGGAATAAACGACGAGTTCTTTCTAACGGTATCCGAATCAATTCCGGTTATAGTAACCATGGCAGTCCGGTCCCGACCAAAGAAAATTGTGATTAATGCGTAAGACAGACATTTCATCTGCTTCACATCCGGAAAAAAACTAGCAGTAATTGACGGGCATAGTTTTATATTGTGTGCCACGTCCTTATGTGAGCAGCTTTTTAAATAAACAGCACAGACAGGCTGTCACATAATAATGATAATGATTACTCTCTTGTACCATAGATTGTGATAAAGATGGTCACTAAGATAAATATTATTTTTAAATAATGTGGCGATAAAATCGCGACCTCAGTTTCCTGTTGGTTCTATGTCCTTTTTCTGAAAAAACTGGAGGTCTTTTAGCATATAAAAGCTGTATAACAAATGCACACTTTGATACTTGTTCAAAATACTTAGTGGCACTTATCAAGCTGTTTCACAGTTCCAGTTTATTCCAACTCCTTATGATAATATTGAAGCCGCAAACGTTTGACGTGGAATTTCTCAGTTGCGCAGAAAGTGGAGTTGGAACAAACAAGAATTGAGGTCGACAACTACTGAAGAATGCCTTGAAGCTACAGTGATTTGAAAAGTTTAGGAACTGTTGAAGAAATCAACATTCCTGGTACTTTTGACAAGACTTAGTGTCCACGTAAGGTCAATTGTTCACATGAGGACATGACAGCCGTGCAGGAGACAATGAATACAACCTGTCTTTGTGCATGACAATACTCTGAAAACTTCATACTCTTACAGAGTCATACCTGGATTAACCATGAGGCAAAATAAGCACGAGGTTAGGGCATCAAAGGGGGTGGGGGAGGGGGGGGGTTGGAGGGGGAACCACAGAAATGTTTCAATGCCACACTTACTATTGACTTTATGGTGCAAAACTGCAATACATGGTGCAGCTGAACCAGGGTCCACAAAAAGAGGGCCCCAGAATAAACGAAACATTTTAGTATTTTTTGCTGGCGTACAAGTTGGTTTGTTGATTTTTTTTTAATGTATATGTATAAATCTTTTAAGTGCTTTGAGCCTCTAAAGGTCTTAATAAGGCCCTGTACGTAGAGCATCACTCTCGTAACAACGAGTCTGGGTTCAGTGCTTTGCACGAATGTCAGTAAAACCGTTGATCTAGAGGGCCGGCGTGCATTAGTAGATTTTAATCTGCCTACGACCTGTTACTGTTCTTGTCCACGGCATCTGCTCGGCTCCGCTATTTTCACGGAAAAATGACGTATAAAAAAGTAAAACACTCTTTGTCTCTATAGCGGTGAGGAGCGGAGCGGAACGGATACTGTGGACAAGTACAGAGTGGCAAAAAGTGTTTTACTTTTTCATGTCATTTTCTGTATATAAAAAAAAAAACAGCGGGGCGAGGCGGATGCTGTGAAAAATATCAGTTAAGTAGTGACGTGGCGACCTAATACTTTCAATGAAACGTCCTGCCCTAGCCGACTAGTTTTTTTTTTTTCGTGACAGCAGTAACTAAGGAGTTGGCAGATCAAAATCGACTTAATGCGTACCGGGTCTTATACACACACAACTATACTGTGTGTTTTAGTCCATCTTGACTTAGACATGCTATAGAGCTAACACCTTCAGACATATCTTGATCATTCTAACTTTTACCCACCATCTGAAGATTGCCACAGACCTCTCTAGCATTTTGAAGATTTACTGACAGTGACAGTAAGAAAATTGCAGTACTGACCAATAAAAAAAAAAAATCATGCCCATTAGATGCTCACCCATCAGGGCTGACTCTTTCACAAAACTGAAATGCTTTAAGATTTTGTAGTATTAAGAAAACTGATTTCTCTCGATTTCATAAAACACTCACTCGTCGGTCTGATATAGCCTCATTTTACTGGAAGAGGACGTAAAACCCCAAAAATGAAAAAAAACAAAAAAAACAAGACGTAAACAATTATCCTGTGCGATGGTTTTCGATACTTTGCCATTCACAAATCTGTTCTTATTCTCCTGGTTATATTTTGAACACTGCGATTTCTAGTTGTAACTTTCCTATTTCGTTCGTTTTGCTTTGTTTTGAATCCTCAATGTCTTTCTCTTTTGTTGGATAATCCCTCGTTTGTTACATCTGTATATCCCTGGTTTCATGCTTTGCTACACACAATACCCTGTTTGGCACACCATAAGCCGCTCTACATTGTATAACCTCTGGAAGACTGATGTGGTGAGAAATTGCTGTGAAATCTCTACTTTTTTGTTTTGTAATTAATTTCAGGTTTGCTTCTGTTTGAAGTATGTGAAAGGTTATTGGGAAGTTCATCAACGGAGACAGGCCGATTTGATCTGTTTTAAACCGCATAAGGGGCCATCAAGAAAGTACGTACTCTCGGTTTTGGCAACTTTTAACCTCCCACCAATAAATGCATTTCCTACTCTTGGTTTCAACTCTACTGTCCTCGTGCGGGTGGCGTGATTTTTTTTTCGTACTCACTTTATATTTTATAGACCAAAACTAAATACACAGGTAACTACATTTTTGTCCAATTCAGGAGCGGGGCAGCAACACAACCCCAAACACAGGTCATCGGCTAAGGAATTTCTTGTCCTATCGAACACGGCCATGGGTGCTGCAATCTCTGGACTGTGCACCCTAACCCTAACCCTAAAATGACTCTGAACGTCACCGAAAATCCCTGGAATAATTATGTTGGAGCTGTTGCTGCCACGCTCCTGAATTTGGTAAAGTGAGTACGAAAAAAAAATCACGCGTGCGGGTGGCTGGTGGGCACAGATAGGGTCTCCTGCTGCCCTATCACTCTGCCTATCGTCTTGTTTCTTCCCTATACGACAATTATGATCGTTTATCTTGTACCATGCTTTGACCAAACTCAAACTTCTGATTTCATCGTGGGGTTGGTGGGCCTATCTAGTAGGGCCTTCCTGTGTCCTACCATTCTGCTCTCTTCCTATCGTCTTGCTGCTCCCTGACACAATATGATCATTATCTTATACCGGACTTTGTCCAAACTCAAACTTCTGATTTCATCGTGGGGTGGTTGGTGTGCCTATCTTGTAGGGCCTTCCTGTGTCCTACCATTCTGCTCTCTTCCTATCACCTTGCTGCCTCCTGACACAATATGATCGTTATCTTGTAGCGAGCTTTGTCCACACTCAAACTTCTGATTTCATGGTGGGGTAGCTGGTGGGCCTGTCTAGTAGGGCCTCCCTCTATCCTCCCATACTGCTATCTTCCTATCGTCCACACTCAAACTTCTGATTTCATGGTGGGGTAGCTGGTGGGTCTGTCTAGTAGGGCCTCCCTCTATCCTCGCATACTGCTATCTTCCTATCGTCCACACTCAAACTTCTGATTTCAAATAATTGGCGGGCGCATCTGATAGGGCTTAATTCTGTCTTATCATATTATTTTGCTTGTCGTTTTTCTTCTTCCTAGCACAATAATTATGCTTTTATCGTGTCCGCGTGATTTCTCCAAACTAAAATTCAAACTTCTGATTTCATCGTCCATGGTTTGTGGATGCATCTGATGACCACTCCTGTGATAAGACCTCTATGTTCTAAAACTTGTAGGTGGCTTTTTTGTGTGATCTATATTAATGACGGTTTCTTTAGAGACGTATTGGATTTTTTTGAAATTTATTGTTTAATTTGGTGGTTTCTTTCATCTACCTTTTTGTTTAATTCACTGCTATAAGTGAAAGAACTGAACACAATACTGTCCAGACACCCCCCCCCCCCAACCATGCACCAATGCAGGCATGTCATACGCTGAGAGCAACCTCCCACCCTCTCCCACCTCACCCCGAGATTAAACACTTTATGAAAGGTCCCTAATAAAACCACATCCTGCTCTAACGCGGAGAATGAAATCCAATATCATAACAGACAGGATCCAAAGGAATTTTTTTAGTAGAAATATCTCTTTATATCACCCGGGGGACTTGACCTGACAGGCTGTGTCCTTGAAAAAAGAAGGTCAAAATGATCTTTTAATGGGGCTTTATGAATAGTAAAACATCAAAGGATAATGGACATGTTGACTATTCTGAAATGTTATGGAAAAACACAACATAGGCCAAGAAAGCATGTTTTACACAGGGACGTATAAAATATCACATATTTTCCCCGCTCTATTCTTTGTTGAATTTCCATTGTGTCATGCCCATAATTATGGTTTTGCAAAATGTGAAGCCAGGTAGAAAGGCCGAGGACAATCCATTCTATAAAATGACGGGGACACAGTGGCCTAGGGGCAAGGTGCTCGCCTCCCATGCCGAAGGAAGCAGGTTCGAATCCCGGTCAGTACAGGCATATTGGAAGTTTGGGATTTTTCATTATTTTCCTGTCCCTGATCCTATGGTAGGTAGGATATAGCACCTAGTCTTCTCGGATAAGGACGAAAAATTCGGAAAGCCTATGTGCACGCTACAGAGTCGTTTAAGATACCTTGACAGTTGGAAATCGAAAAGAGCAGGTCGAACAGGCCGTTGCCAGGGCAAAATTCTAAAAACTGAATCCCTACCACAACAAGAAAAGTGAGGTGTAAATGCCAAGGGCAGCGAACCTCCCAAAGTGAAGATCGAAACACTTCTATAGAATGATAATAAACTTAAATTTGAATTAAATCGACGCGTACGCTATTTTGTTTCGCGGCAGGGTTGCACAAGGGCGAAAGGCGGTCAGTCTGGATAATTTTTTAGATCATACGTGGCCTATCTTTTCCTAGGCGGAGGCCCTAGACCAGTGTTTCTGGACTCTTTTTTTTTTTGCCCCATGCCTCACGTCAGTTTAAATAAACATGCGCCCCCTCCTATGATTGGACAAAGCTGATATACAGCATTATACCGCCGTGCCCCAGTCTTAAGTCCTACACCCCGCCAAAGTATTGCTACGCCAAAGTGCGCCCCACCTTGAGAGACACTGATCTAGACACTGTCCTGTTGTCTTGTGGTTTTTTTCCTCTCAAGGGTATTAATTTTAAATCAAATGTGTCTTGCTTTCTTGCACTACTCTGATTCCCTGCACGAACTGTTTTGAGATAACAACAGAGATAGTTCCACTGTCTGCCTCGTAGGCTCTCGTCCACCAGAAACGCTTTTTGAACTTCTCTCTTCTAGTTTGACAACGAGGACAATTTTTTAAAGAAATATTTTTACTAAGAGCACAATGTGCCTAATCTCTAGTAGACCAACGGCATTTCTTTTCGTATTACATTATTAATTAGTTCTATTCTTTAGTAAATCTGCACCCAGCAAATTTTTATCATGCATAAAATCATTAAACAACGTGTTAGATTGAGACCCATAACGCAGTGGGTCAAATTTGTCTCGCCCCAGGTGTGGATTGTGGGGTAAAAAAGGATCCTCACGCACTAATGCGGCCGAAGCAAATCTGTCTTGCTAGCTGAGATAGGGAGGGTGCAAGTCGTAGTCAAAGCTGACGGGAAAACAGAGTTGACTCAGTGCCATGCTAGCCTAATAGGCCCATTGCGCATATCGGCCATCTTTGATGTAAGGACCCACGCATCACCATGGAGATTGTAGCATTGATTTTGATTCGTTAGCTGATTTGCACTGCGAGCACTTGAGGCGGCGAGCTAAAAATAGTTCACTACAGTAAACAATGGCCCGTGTGTACATGCACATGGGAAACGTTCGGACAATTCTTTCACTGCGTTTCCCCATGTTACACGGATGGTAGGGAATCTGACCAGCTTGGATCCATCCTTTCCACCCCTGTCATAACAGTCAACTGCAATGCAACCAGCAGGCATTTTCCCAGAATAAATATAACACAGAATTACAAATCGCCTCTTCGGTATGTTCCGCCAACGCTCGGTCCGCCATTTTAATTTGTCGTATGCGACAGCTGTTTACATCATTCTGTGGTTTCCTCGGGACCTCATGGTCATTACGCACATTTTTTATCTTTCGACATGGAGGAAAGTAGGTCATTCATTTGGCCATCCATCTATCCATCTATCCATCCATCCGCCGGTCCGTTTGGCCGTCCATCCACCCATCCATTCATGTATTCATTCATCCATCTATCATCCATTTACCAGTGTATCCATTCATTAATCAGTCTCCTTAGTCATCATCCATCAATTTAATCCATCCATCCATTCATTCATCCATCCATCCACTTATCCATCCATCCAATCATCCACTCACTCATCCATTTGCAGACTTGGGATCACACTGTAATCCTCACGAGAAACGCAACCCAAGATGAAGCAAGGCAGACCCTGCTCACGACCACACATACATGTTGCGACACGTGTGTTCGTAACCGTGCTACAAGTTTCGCAAGTTATAAAATACTCGTGATCTAGATAGCCTATGGTGATGTGCCCACCTTTCGGAAGATTCGAACACTGGAAATTACTGACAAGCCTTAAATTATTTTTTATTTCAGTCTGAACACGGAGAAGGCACACGTTCAAATGAATCAATTGTTCTTTATTAGGCTAATAAGATTGCAATTTTAAAAGCATTAGAGGCCGAAATGAGGGTACATCACCATAGACCTAGATTTTCCTAACTTAAGAAACTGATTACATTTAAAATAGATCTAGGTCTAGATTTAGCATCTCTAGTAGGCCTCTAGTCTTGATTTCCATTCAGCTGAAATCTTAAAAATGACACAATACACGATTGGCAAGGGTACACGGTATGATATTCATATTGATAGCCAACTTCGCACAATGCAACGCAACGCACACTGGGCAGCGTCTATAGATACGAGGTATCATACGACAAAACAAAATGGCGGGTCGAGAACCAGTTTTGTGACGTCACTCAATGGGGATTGTGCGTCTGCCTAATTATAAGTCTGTGGGCATTTTAACCGCTTAGACATATCTCGAAGTTACACTCATCAGCTGACTCACCGGCCATCTTGGGTGTCAGAAGAACAAAACAAAAACACTCTGTGATGTCGTTCGCAATGGGCCTATAGGAGAAACTAAGATTTGGGGAAAATCCAGCGAGTTGAATGTAGGTCAGCCATCAAAAAGAGTGGTGAGTGGACAAGGTGAGGCAAACAACTGGCCATGAATAAAGCTCAGACAACTCATATCAACTGACCGGTACGAAATGCAATGTTTGTCTCACTTAAGAGCAAGGTTAAGTTCACATAATTTGGGAATTTTGGTAAAAGTGGTGAAGCCTATTAATTAATTAATTTTGTTCCTGTTCTTGTTTTTCTTAGGCCTTGTCTGTCCACTGCCGGGTGTAGCCTTCCGCCAATGATCTCCATTCTACTCCGTTTTTCGTTCGTTGTGTCCATGCCTGACCAACAGCCTAACTAATTTCCTTCGGTTTGAAAAAATAAAAAATACTGATTCAGGTCATTATTTAAACCCCCCCCCCCCCGGTGCACTGAGTCAAGACTCTGTGTTGTGGATAGTAAAGTTAACAGAGGCCTCGCTCATGCACGACCGAGGCAAGTCTATCTCACTAGTTGATTGACAGGGAGTTGAAGCTTGAGTCAAAACCGACACAAAACAAAAACAGACTTGACTCAGTGTGTTCCAAGCCTTAAGATCTCCCACTCCTTCGTATCTCAACACCCAGCAATATTACTGAAACAGGTCTCCATAAATCATTAACCAGCCGATTAGTTCATTATGAAGAACTGCTTTTTCACAGTTATAATTATGGTTTGTTTTTTTTCGTTATCGTCATTCGTACCATGATGATTGAACGTCTTAGTAATGCAAAAGACGTATAGAAAATGCATGCACATATGTTGCATTACTTTCTACACAGACGTTAATGAGGCTCTCAAAATCACATTAGACTACAAAAAATACCTTTTAATTTCATAATTACATCAATGTAAGAAATCAGACAGAACTCTCTCGATAATATCAAAATGTCTCATAATTATTCAATACATTATCCCCACGTCAAAAGTGTTTACATCTTCTTAAAGCTAATTATCTAATTGGTTTGGACATTTGTGTTTTACCTAGCTTATTTAACAGACTCTTGTTTTCCTGGCAAGCTTTTATGTCTGTAAATTTCAAAAGATTTGTGAAACTGGAAATTTAACAGAGAGATCGAACATAATAGAAAAGGATCGATTAGGGGGAGAAAGTTTTGCAGCAAACGTTTGGGAAATAATTATTAATTCAAGATTTATGGAAATAATTTCCCCAAACAAACAAAAAAAAAACGAACAAGAAAGAAACTGGGAAGAAGGAAACAAGAAATAAAGAATCGGAAGGAAGATAGAACGAGTGAAAGTCGAAAAAAAGACACAGAGAAAGAAAGAACGGAATTGGGAAGAAGGAAAGAATTTTTTTCGTTCTTGACTGTTTGCGACTAAGATCAGCCCGATGCATGTTGGGAATAGCAAACAGCTGTTTGATTCAAAGAGTACATAATATTCTTGTAGGTGGTGGCTTGTCACGAAATATTCTGACAGATACCAATTCATCATTATATTTGAAATCTGAAATTACTCCCTGCTTGTGAACATATTCTTCAGTTCTGTTGTCAGATTGTTAATAATTCTGCATCTAGTAAGGTTCGGGGATTGTAATCATTCAATAGTACTTAACTGACACTGATAATCTGGATACTGAGGTAAAATCAAGGTGTTTAATCAGTGAAGTCATGCAATTTTATACCGTACATTTCGTCAAAGCTTTCACAGCTAAAAAAGGGACGTAGCTGTCTTTTCACTAGTATTTCAGTCTAATATTATATACCACATATTTGTCGTGTTGCGAAATAGCTGTGGACTGTTCCAGATCAACTTTGTACCATTTCTGGCTCTCGTAAATCTAATGGTTCTACATAATTATGCGCAATCTCCCGCTCACACCACTCCAGAGCCCTTCTCTTTCGGAGACATACAAAAAGTACCACTTGACATAATACCGCCATGCAAATAACACCAGTGATGAGATATACAAAAAGCACCAGTGCATTCTCAAATACGCCTACATATTATTATGCGTAGCTGTTGCTATGATACATCGAAGCTGATGCCCATGCCTTCTTCCCACCCAGTCTATGGGCTTCAGACATTCTGTCTACCAAGAGAACCATAAACGGGTGCAAGAGCTACTCCCTGTTCCTCCCTGCTCACCCAAATATCTTAGAGTTTCTTGAGACACTCCAACTGATTACAAAGTCTGGAGATAAAATCCAAACCAGCCATGTCTTCGCTCAGAGAAAGAAAACGACAAAACTTCAAGACGAATATAAGAGCTAAGTACGTGTCAGGAGAAACTAGCCGGGATCTCTACCTGCAGCAAATATCGAAATGGAACCAATCTGCCACGTTGTAAATAATGTGTACAGACAAGATTTTTCCAGATTTTTAACCTTTTCATCAGTAAAGTATCAACAAAAACCTCAACAAACATTCGTCCTATATTACATTCGATTACTGGTTAATAAGAAGTATTTAGTTTACTATTATTAGTGCTTTTTGCATGCCCTAACCAACTGGTGCTTTTTGTATATTTTCATTACTGGTGCTTTTAGACTGCTACCTCTTTTTCACTCCCTCAAACTGCACCAAAGACGTCCACTCTGTTTTTAATTAACCATGAAGTAATTCCTTTCCATGGCAGGTGATTTATGGATTGGTGGTTCGTGTCACGATTAGCACTGCGCCCTGGGCTTGTGTCCAGAATCTGAATGATTTAAGAGTTAAAAATACATCCAGGTTTATCCTACACCAGACAGTAACAGCAGGTGGATCGACAGAGATCCGAAAAATAATATTATGGCCATAGCAAAAAAAAAAAAAAAGCCATTCTGCAGCGGGAAAAAAACTGCATTGCAATTTTGTTTTTAATATTTTGCCCATGCTTGGTTCGATATTTCTCGTACCACAATTATTCTAATTAAAATGCGCAGAAAAAAATAATATATATGAGATAATTATTTTTGTCGATAATGGCATAATTTAACTGCGCAGTGTCAAAACGTTTTCCTATTTAGATACTTAGGCGTAGTGGAAAAGGACAGAGCATAGTTTCTATATCATTATTCAGTGTTCGTGTGGAATTCCGTTCAGACACAAGTAAGTACATGGTTTAGTGAACTATTTGATCTGTTCTTTGTTTTCCAGGCCAGGAAGAGATTGGAATAGAATATAGGGCTCTGAAGATGTTCGTGCAGGGGCTGTAGACTTGAATGTAGTTTGTAGACATCTGTGGACACTTGAATATCATGTGGGACACTGGTGGCATTAGTGTAGCGAGCAGAGTTGTGTAGATCTATACAAAAGCAATGTGCAGAGATATGTTTAATTTTGAATTGAATATATTTTAGTTTCGCATTGTAAATAATATATTATTGGGACTAATACTGGAATAACTTTATAATTACCCATAACTTTAGAAAGCGTAATAATTGTGCTCGGTATCAGGTACAGCCCAGATTTCCACATGTAACAAAGTAGCAACAGGGGTAGGTATTGTTTTTACTGCATTGGTAACAAAGAGGGTTGCGGTTAAAGTAGAGGTACTGATGATGTAGTTTTGGATGATAGTTGTAGTTTCAAAGATTAATTGTAGAGGCAGCATTATATGTCCATGTGTGGTAATTGTATTTCTTCAAAACATTAAATTGTCGCTGTTGTGGCGCATCCAAATATTACTAGGGTTTTTTGTGGTTGTTGTTGGGGGGGGGGGGGGTCTGTTTGTTTGTTTGTTTTTTTATAGTTATGATAATATGTTTACATTAACGTTAGGATAGAAAAAGCAGCAATCGCAACGAAAAATGCAGAGACTTTAAAAACAAAATTCCCTACAAACGCAAATTTAAATTAAACCAAGCTACAAAAGGAGTCTCGTCGGTTAGACCGAAACTCACTATTATATAATACAGAACCTACACTGTGGAATAATGCAGCCAATTTTACTCATAACTTTGGAAAGTACTGTGTAAACACCGGTGGTCCAAGGCAAATTAAGCTTTGGTTGCATTTGTAATTGTGCGCCGTATCAGGTACCACCGCTTTCCACATACCCGAGCCAATTACTAAACTAATGGCTGAAGTAACGATGCATGAACAGAAACTAAATGCTCGCTCAATTCGGTATTGATGACGGCAACAGTGGTCCATTACCACTTTAGGTAACCTATACCCAACAAATCACTACATCTGTTACTATCAATACATGGTGACTAGTACTACTAGTACAGCCATCATCAGAACCACCACCAATACTACTTCCGCGTCAACGTCACCACCACTAACACGACTACCATCACCACATTCACCAGTGCCGTCACCATCAAAATCACTAACGCCACCACTCTATGACCATCACCACCACTACAGCTGTCACAACTGCAACCGCGACCATCTTCAGCATCCTCAGTACCATCATTGAGACAGCAATTGTCTCCACCACCACCATCACTACCACCACCTCCACTACAATCACTAACACCAATGTCACCCTACCTCTACCGCTGCAGCACCATCACCATCACTGCCACCACCACCACAACCGCCATTATCAGCGCCATCACCACCGCTACCCACACCACTACCTGGTCCACGGCTACCACCATCGTCACCATCATCAAGACTCTCCCTATGCCTTTAAGCAAAATTCCTCTTAAGCAAAAGTAAAAAATTGTACACATTTCTGAATTGGTAAACTTTCGGCAGAAATGTGAGGCAGTCAAGGTGAGTTTGGTCATCGCAATTTATTATTTGCTCTTTTTTTGTTTTGTTTTCTCTCCATTTTCTGAACAAACTGTAGATATGTTATTATGTAGAACGGGCATTACAGATGTACACTTTGACACTTGTTTAAAATGCATTATGGCACTTATCAAGCTGTTTCACAGTTCCGGTTTACTCTAACTCCCACCATCATACTAAAGTGAAACTGCAAACGTTTTGCGTCGAATTTCTCAGCTGTGCAAAAAGTGGATTTGGAACAAACAAAAACTAAGGTCTCGTCATGTTTCCAACATGTGCGAAGGAGCTTGCTTTAGTAACACACTGATGACTGATGGAGGCGAGATGCCAAATGGCAGGGAGAAACCATTGAAACCGCACACCAGCACTGGACTCTGAACTCTGAAATTTCATACCTCTTGGCTATCCCAGTACGGAAGGTCAGGTAATGAGGCCAGAACTAATTTGATAAAGCCGATTGTCTTTCCTAAATTGGCTACCAGGGGCGAGATAGTGAATGGATAATTAGTGGTAATTTACACGCTACGGAAGTGGGTGGTATAAATGCGGCATTGCCTGTAGAAATGATATATCTCAGACATATAATGTTGGTTTCAACTGACTTCGCAAAATCAGCGCTTCTCCAACTTTTTAAAATTTATTAATTATGTTATGCGCAGTGGCAGGGGAAGACCGCTTGGTGACTGATATCATGTTTTTTATTTTGTTTTGTTTTTTTGTCGTGAATGAACCGTGTGAGTATAGTATTGTTATACAGCTTAGATGTAAGTAGATACAATCAAGGAGCCACACATTATCTTCTCATCTATTTTTTCGTGGCTAGTATTTGTGTAAAACTGTGTTTTAGACCGTGAAAATGCGTAACATCATTTAGTGTATATTCCTCCAGATTGTAACGATCGGAGTAGTAACCCAGAGATTAGAGCATGTGATACATATGCAAATGGTCTCAGGATCGAATCCGGTCCTACAGATTCCAAATTAAATAAGTGTAAGCATTGTTTGTTAGGGCTGTCATTTGCTAGTGCTCTGATTGGCGTCCATGTCTTGTCTTTGATATGGATTTCTTGTGCTGAAAAGGAGGGGAAAACAGAAAACTCAACCCATAAGTTTGCAAATTTGAGACGACATGAAGTGTCCCCCATCACGGTAATGTTTAGTTTCTGATATCGGGATACGGTCTTGATCTCAGTTCTTGATATCAGGAAATGCACATGTTCTCACATTCAATTCTTGAAATCAGGAGACGCCCATGATCTCACCTTCAGTTCTTGGTATCAGGATATAACCTGGATCTTGCATTATGTTCTTGATATCAGGAGACGCCTATAATCTTATATTAAGTTCTTGATAATAGGAGACACCAATGAGCTCATATTCCATTCGCGATATAAGTGGACGCCCACGAATCACTTCTATTGATCTGTATTGCTTCACGCTGTTGGACAGCTGGACAGCAAGCATGCCGTCTGTTAAACTCAGGACGATTTCCTGTGTACGATAGTACGCAGGAGACTTTTCTCAGAGGTTTATGGTAGTGCGTCAGAACTCTAAAGTCGGATAATCGCGAAGAACAATGTCAGTGTCCTACATTCGTGTTCTCAAGGCTCGATATAGTTGTTGTTGGTTTTCAGTGTCATCAGGTACAACACGGGGTTTAATTAACTGGTACAAACAACTCACATGAACGTACTGTTATCTTAAGTTTAAGATTAATACTGGAGAAATCAAAAGATCCATAGTCTTTGATAAAATGAAAGAGTCAAATACAATCTGAGTGATCTTAGGCAAGATTTAGGTAAAAATGAAAATGAGTTCTGATCACAATCTTTAAGTTATTTAGTTCGATATAACAAACTCACTGAACCTTTAAGGAGGCCTTATCTCTTTGATATCCAGACGCAGATTGTCCTATCCAAGGTGTTGTGAAACATGCAAACCCGATATGAAACAATCAAATAAATCCACAATGAAATAAATAGGACCTCGCTCACAAACTGTTCGATCCACAGAACAGGGAACTACCAGAAGCGAAAGAAGCCCAATTTTGATGACTTCCGGAAGTATGCACACCGCCATTTTGGATGTGATACAACTTCACTTGACTCATTCGGTGATTCTTGGATATTCGTGCTGAATGTTATTTATCTTGCGCCCTATACTGTTGTGAACATGTTCATTAATTTGTATGCATTATCAGCCAGCGTGTCGTAGATCTAGACCCACATTAGAGTTAGCCTGAAGAATCGAACTGGTGACATCTGGCTGACAACAACCTTTTTACTTTTGGTACTGTGGTGGTGATTCGTGAGACTGTTCTTTTGATGCGCCCGTCCTACTGCTCTACTGAGATAAAGAATGACCAAGGAAGATGTAAATAATACTCGAATTCTTTTACCGAAATGAATTTCGAAATACATTTAAGGAAAAACGTGTCAGCTTTTGCAATCTGTTACATTATGTCACAAATCCCAGACTGGGAGATGTAATAAGTTATGACAGGACAACAATCACGAACGAACAAGTTTAACACTTAACAGAACAACCCATCAGACTCACACATTTATTAAACATAATTATACAGATAATAGTGCAATTACATACATTATATTATTGAATTTAACTGCCGTACAACGGCCTTATTCCCACATGCACTCTTCCTCGGATCCACAACCCGGTAGTTACTTCCTAAAGACGCTTCGGCCTCAGCCTCTCCCCTCAGGGTCTTAATAGCACATTAATAATCCACTGGCACCGCAGTCTCTCAATATCACCTTCCTATTGCCATAACACCTTAGCATTCCACTAGCACCTCAGCAGGGCAATAGCACATTATCATTTCAATAGCCCATCAACATGGCAATAGTACATTATCATTTCAATAGCCCATCAACGTGGCAATAGTACATTATCATTTCAATAGCCCATCAACATGGCAATAGTACATTATCATTTCAATTAGCACATTCACGCTCATATCTACGTCCCTGTCCGTGGCCAGACTGCCACGACTTTATGTGCCTCTACTGTCCTGCACCGACAGCCTCACTCTTGGCCTATGTGTGGCCCCCGGCCCTATGCTGGCCTATCCCCTGTGCTCACCGAGGTGGCTCTTCGGCCCGTCCCCGACACCTACAAGAATAACATTACATTGGTATAATACCATACCATTTCTATTCACTCCACCTCTCCTTACAACCCATGAAGCGTACACACAATAGTTCACATTTCACTCACCAACATCTTACGGTAACACACCTCCATCGTAGTACACAATACTCACTCGTGCTACAAATCCATGAACTCAACTTTCATCTATCGCTCATGGCGCACATTGCTATATCCAATATCACGGACTTCCACATTCCTCACATATACTTATTTACATCATGGTAATAGACGAATATAATACATCAATCATAATTATCAATCATCGTTTCACCTACCAGTCATCACTGGAAAAAACTCTCTCACTAGTCTTCCGACTGCTCCCCTTATGTTCGCCCACTGGGCTTTCTCTTGCGTCCGCTCTTTAGGACGTTCTAACTTGCAGTGATAGTAATACAGCGCTCTCGCCTCATTCAGACCCCCACCACTCATAACATGCACGCTTTCCCTTACTTGTCTACGTGCGTTAATTTTACTCTCCTCCTTTCCCCCCGTAATTATTAACTATCGCTCACTCCACTCGTGACACATTAAATATCGTTGCCCGCGTTGCCTAGTTACGAACAATTGAGCTCATCCATAATGGCGTAGGGTAGTCAAAATTGATGACGTATTTTTGCCATGTGTTGCTTCTGGTAGTATCTTTATACTGTGGTTGGATCTCACTGAAAGTTAAAGTTGTGACGTCACCATCCAATTAATCGGCTTATCAAAATCGGCTGTGTTGCCCTTAGGTTAAATGTATGAGGTAATCTCACTCTGCTATGTATGTGTGTTTAGGTCTTTATTTTAGGATGTTCGCTGTCATTGGCATTTACACCTCACTTTTCTTGTTCTTGTTTCTGTGTGTTTTTGTGGCCGGGATGAGTTTCTTAGAATTTTGCCCGGGCAGCGGCCTTGTTCGGCCTGCTCTTCTCGACTTTCAACTGCCAAGGTATCTTTAACGTTGCGTACACTGGGGCCCTCCGAGTTTTTTATCCTTATCAGAGAAGACTAGGTGCTCGATCCTACCTACTATAGGATCAGGGACAGGAATCTCCCCCCCCCCCCAAGAAAAAAATTAAAACTTCCAACATGATTGAACCAACAGGGGATCGAACCCGATACTTTCGGCATGAGAGGTGCACACCTTGCCTCTAGTTCACCGTGTCCCCCTTCACTGTGCTATACCTTTTGAAAAACACAATAGAGGCAATGAGCACAGTCCGCAGTTTGGAGCCATGCTAATCATTATCATCACCACTACCACCACCGCCACCCACAAGGTCTCAGCTCCACAGATTTCCTGTCCGGAGCAGATGTTATTGGTATTAAGAGTCGGAATAACAGCCGTCTCTCTGCCCGTACCCTAGATTTCGCCCTGCCCTGCCCTCCCCTTCCCCCAAACTCTGCCCTGGACAACGGGCAAAATGGCTGGAGATCAATCATAGGTTAGCCATTAGAAGAGCAGTTGTAGTTTGCGAAGTCCCGTACTGGGAGCAAATGACAAGAAAACGGTACAATAAAATCTAAAACAAAAAACTGAAAATAAATGAAACTATTCAAGTCTTCGGCTCTTAAGAGCCTTTGCTTTCATCAGCGTAAAAAGTTGGAATAATCGAGGAGAGTCTTGAAAAGGCTTTGTCAAAAATGAATGAAAGAATTACGAATGGGAAAGTTAGCTGTTTCGTATTTGGTTGTATTCGTTAGCAAAAATATCGGCATTTTCACGTACTCAAGGCCGGGAGTAGAATCACAGAGGTGAATAGACATGGGGATATTAGAAATTAAATTTTTTAATGTGAGAGAGAAGAATGATATTGATATGCCGACTTGAATATGGATTATGAGTTAAGAGCATAGAACAGGTGTGTGTGTGTGAGAGAGCGAGATTGGGCGGGGGTGAGAGAAATAGTAGGAGAGAGAGGGAGAGAAAGTAACTTGTGCTCCCCCCCCCCCCAACCCCGCCGTTCTCTCCCTCGAACAAAAAAAAAATGAACCACACAAAATGGAACAAAGTCTGAAGGGGGGAAATATGAGTCTCCCAGAGTGTGTCAATGGGGGTGTGGGGGTGGGGGGGGGGGAAGAGAGAATAAAAGGGGAAAAAATGGACAGTAAGAATGCAGATTGAAGCCAGAATTCAATGCCGTCAAAAATTAAAGACTAGGCTCAACTGATGATACATGATTACACCCACCCTCCGACCCCAATTGCAACGCCCACAATTGACACGTAACTATACTGACAGCAAATCCAAACAAACACAACTAATGTTACCTTATAAACTCCATCCCCCGTTCCCCCAGCTCAACCTCAACACATAGGCCCACGATCATATACCTATACACACACACACACAAACACACACACACACACCTACACGCACACACTCAAGCGTACATAATCACGCAATCACACTCCGTTCAACACTCCTCCCCCAAAACTTAACTGAATAAGGGCGGCAACCAAAAAACGCAAGCACTACAAACCCGTGTTTAAATTTCTAAGAACTACGCTTTACACGTCAATGTCCACAAATCTATTTCAAATACCACTCGTCTGGCAAACCTTTAACATCTCCAAGAGGCGGGCATTACATGATTTTAAAAACCCATCGTTTCCTTAAAAGCTCGCTGGATCAAAGCCTGAGATAAGAGGGGGAGAACCCGATTTCTGTTTATCCTGAATAATGATGAGTTACCGGGAATTATTCCTCAGTCCAACAGTTCCTTAATCACCGGAAAGGTCTAGACACCTCTATCCGCTAACACTATTTCTAAAGAAAGACTTCTGAGTTCGAGGTGACCAATCCTGATAAAAGCTCCTGTATTTAGAAAACTCGTTTTATTAATCCCATAATTATAATATTGATTACGGCTTCCTCCTTTCTAACTCTTTTTGTTGTTGTTCACTGAATTCTAGAAATAGTCCCATGTGTTCCTTCAGAGGCACTAAATTCCAAGGCGAACCATTCCTTCTTCCACTCTATGTCCAGAAAATGAGCGTGTATAAATCAGATGGGTACTAGTCTTCTTCGTCAAGTTATGAAGGGGTGTGGAGGGGCATTGTTGTGCTGTTTACATCGATGATACACGCGGAAATCGACAGATGGAATTTGGCGAGTTAATTCGACTCTGGTTCCTCTGTTTGTTTGTGTTTCATTTGACGTCACAGAAATTGTGCTCTTACAAAATTTGAATTTTATTTCGTCCTTCCCCGAAAGTTCCAAGGCCATGACAATATTGTTTCGTTCTCGCGAGGGTTCCTACTGTTCTTTTTGGATTACAGCCAATCCTTGAGGGTGCGCATGCTCAGCCTCTGTGTCAAAAAACAATTTTCTATTAGTGCACATGCCGTGTGTTTGTGCCAAAGAACAATTGTTTGTAAGTGCACATGCTCAGCCTCTCTGCCCCAAAAAGAAACAATCAAAAAGCAATTGTTTGTGAGGTGCCCATGCTCAGTTTCTGTTTGCCCCTCCCCTCAAAATTAATTGTTTGCCCCCCCCCCCTCCCAAAAAAAACAAAACAATTGGAAGGTGACCAGGCTCAATTTCTGTGCCTCCCCCCCCCCCCCCCACACACACACACACAAAAAGAAAAAAATAACAATTACAAGTGCCAATGCTCAATTTCTGTGTCCCCCCCCCCCCCCACCGAAATAAAAAAAACACAATTGTTTGTAAGGTGCCCATGCTTGGCTTTTGTGCCCCCCTTCATACATTACAATCTCAAGAACTGAAAACAAAACTTACTTAAATAGTGATATATATATATATATTTTCCTTGCCAATGCAATCTATGGCCTTTCAGAAAGTCAGTATGGAACAGCACCTTTGGCTTCAAACGTTGCACATTGAAGGCGTCTAAGTGTTGAGGAAATGCAAATGAAAATCATATTTCCTTCAAGAACTTTACCCTAATAGTGGTTCGGTACTGTGTTTTACTTCAGGATCTTTACCAAGATACTATTTGAAAAAAGAGTTTTCCTTCAATTTTTTTTTTTACTCTAATAGTATTCAGTAGAGATTATTCCTTTACAAGCTTTGCCTTACCAGTTATAGCGTTTTCCTTTAGAATCTTTACCAAGATAGTATCTAAAAAGAGTATTTTCCTTCAACATTTTTACTCTAATAGCTATTCAATAGAGAATTTTCATTTACAATCTTTAAACTAATAGTGTTTCAGGATAATTTTCCTTTAGGATCTTTCCCAAGATAGTGTTTGAAAGGAGATTTTTCCTTCAAGATTTTATTACCCTAGTAGCTTTTCAATAAAGAGTATCCCTTTACAATCTTTACCCTGGTGGTGATTCAGCTGAGAGTTTTTCCTTTAAGATCTTTACGGCAGTAGAATTTCAGAAGGGTGATATCTATTTGAGAAAACCTAACTGGACATAACAGTTAATGGACTCACTCAACTTTTTCCATCCATTGGTGAAGGCAATTAGAAGGAATATTAAATTTTGTTCCCGTCAGCTGCCACAATGGGCTGAACTCTTGTATGAGCTTCTCAAGGGCCTGAACCAAAGTAATTACAATCAATGTTGTATTTGAACAGTCACTTGTGTTGTACTGTTTCAACAAACAGAACTGACCAAATAAAAGCTTGGTCAGCGCTGATTTCATCACTTTTCGACTGAGCCGGGAGACAAAGGTAAATTAACAGAGAATCCCCATAAGGCTAAGAGTAAATTATTTAAACACGGACTTGTGTAAACACCGTACGAGATAATGGAAAACCCGTAACTTTGCGTCAGATTGAAGGTCAGGTTTCTGTCGTTACTGTACTATCCTTCTGTATTATCTTAGCTCAGTGGCGAAGCATGGACGGGTGCCGGAAAATTTCAAAAGAAAAAGAAATAAATTAGAAATAATACATTAAAAAATAGCGCGTCCACCCCCTCACACAGAAAATCTCCCACTATTCGAACATCCTACAGTTTTTCAACATGACGGGTCAAATAAACATTGCCACTAAGAGTCCACGGGTCAGCGGCAGCAATTCTTGCCGTGCCCCAGACGCTCCTGGGCCTAACCCACGCTACGCCACTGCCTTAGCGTATTAAACTATGCTTGTTATGCGAATGTGCGTGTCATATGGAATGTTGTATGTGACAATACCAAAATGTAACAGATAGAAAAGAATGTAAATTTTATAATTGTTATTACTTTTCCATTGCATTGTTACTGTACTACCTTTCTATATTATTACTACCTTTGCTTATTCAGCATGATTATTAATTTTTGTGAATGTGCGTATTATCTGGAATATCGTACGTTACAATTTAAAAAGAAGTGCAGCAGATAGCAAAGAATATTAAATTTTATAGATATTATTACTTTCGCATTGAGGGTGGTTAGTGGGCGCTCCTGGCAGCGTGAGTTTTTTTTTTCGTACTCACTTTACCAAATTCAGGAGCGTGGCAGCAACGGCTCCAACATATTACAGGGATTTTCGGTGACGTTCTGAGTCATTTTAGGGTTAGGGTTAGGGTTAGGGTTAGGGTGCACAGTCCAGAGATTGCAGCACCCATGGCAGTGTTCGGTAGGACGAGAGATACCTTAGCCAATGACCTGTTGTTGTTTTTTTTTTTGGGGGGGGGGGTGTTGCTGCTCCGCTCCTGAATTTGCTAAAGTGAGTACGAAAAAAAAATGCGCCTCCTGGTAGGGATCTCTTTCTATCATTCTGCAATATTCTGTATATAGTCTGGCTTCTCCCTAGCGCAATACGGCCGCTACAACATCAACGTACTTTCTCCAAACTAAAAACTGTTGCATTAAAACATTACATTAACAGCCACAGACCAAATAAAAACGTATACACAACAAAAAAAAACAACAACAACAGCGGAGACCAACCAACCGCCAACTTGCTTATTTATTTTGCCAGCCTAAATCATAATTGTTTTGTTTGTTTGTTTTGCTTTAGTAGAGGTTGATTCGAATATCTCTTCTGAGAGCTGATGCTGTGATAAACTGGGTCTTCCCGTGCTTGGTCCGAAAATGAAACATTTTTGACAAAAAAACAAAAAAAAAACAAGTCAAGGCTTCGTACAAAGACAAACTGTGAAAAAAAAAATGATGTTTGTTGCATAGCACAGCGTTTAAAAGGATAATGTTGTTCTTCTTATTATTATTATCATTTTATATGTTACGAGTATGTACGTCCCCCAAGTTTTTTACGCTAAGGGTACGTATTTTAAACCCTTTTGTGACTCCAGAGCTAGAGAGCCCCTCCCAAAATACTCCTACAAATAGCACTAATTAATCATTCTTTCAGATTTTTTCTTTTTGTTTTCCTCCTGGTTTTTCGGTTGAAAGGCTAAAGGGGAAGAAGGGCTAAAAATCCTATTTTCCTTAATTGTTAGTCAATTTTCATAAAATTTGGGGTAGTGAATCAGAATAAAAATGTGATTTGAAAAATGCATTCAAAATTTTTTTAAACTTTGCCGTTGCTATGGTAACGGCGGCCATATTGAATTTTCATAACATTTTTTAATTAAGAATTCTGTGAAAACCAACGGTTGAAATCCGCTCAAATTTTGCATACAAGTCAAGAATTGGTATGCAAAGAGAGTTACAACGCCATATTTCCAATAAATCTATCCAATTGGTCATATTCCAACCTTAAAATAGTATGTCATATTTTGTCCCGTAAAAAACTAAAAATACAGTTTTCTGATTGCTCTGGCTGAAAAAATATCACATAAAACCAAAATTGGCCATTGTAACATCAAAGTATATTTATTTAATGACACATGTGCAAAATCTGAGGGCAATCTGATCAGTAGTTATGGAGAAATTAAGAACTGAAGTTTTTAACATGCGCTGAAAACAAGAAACAGAGAAAAAGGCTCCTAAAGTTTTCAAACTGCTCTGTCCAGCCATGGGGGTGGGTCTGAAAAACTTCCAAAATACATCTTAGAAACATTTCCTGGACATTTCAATTATATTTTCTGAAAGTAAAATGGTTTAACTATTGGATAATGCTAAAAACCCAATTTCGACTATTTGACCCCAATGTTCGATATTTTACTGCCTTTCGTCCATTTAGTCTTAAGGTCTTACGGATAAGGACGGGGTTAGGAATAGGTAACTATACGCAGCGTACATGTAACAACAGCCTTATTGTAATTATCATTTTAATTATTATGTTATTGTAATTATTATTATTATCTTATTATTATTACTATTAATTTTATCTTTAATAGATTTGATGGAAAGGCAAATTGGATGTGTGTGTGGAAACCAAAAATGTTAAGATGTCTTAGAAAAACAATCTTGAGCTTGAAATGATCCTGAAGGTTGCTGGGAATTCCAATTTTAATCCGTGGAATTTGATGAATTTGATGAATTTGATGAGACGAGAGCAAGGACAAAAAAGCATGCATGTCAATAAACCACACACAGAAAAGAGCTCTTTGAAGACGGTAAAGAAAAGCCCTCCCATGGCAGAAATCTTCACGATTATCCATCCCTTTAATATACAGCGCGTGCTTTATCGTGTCTATTTCAGAGCGTGGATAGGTCACCGGGGGGGGGGGAGCCTCGTTTTGGGTTCCTGACGACATGAGCGATAAATCAACAAAACACACAATACATACACACAAACAGCACAATATAGGGCTCTTATCTCAGCTAAAAGTAAAAGAGAAAATGAACATTCAATTTCATCGATAGATAACGATTCAAGCAGTGCTAGAGAGCAGTAAATAAATATTTTGTACGCAAGGTCCATCGGTGATTCTCAAAGTACGGGTCACAAAATATGCCCCGTTGTAATATTTTCTGAATCTAAGTTTAGTTTTTCTATTTATTCTTTTATTCATTTATTTATTTTACTTGATATTTATTGTTTTATTTATTATATATTTTATTGTTATATTGTATTATATTATATAACATTATATTATATTATATTATTTTATTTATCTATTCATTAAAATTTATTTGTTTATTTATTATTCAGTTTTTTAAAATTAGTATTATGTGTCCTGAAAATGTTGAACCTTCTTGTATTTTAATGTTGGTCTTAATTACTCTTAAGAACAAGTCAGTGTAAATGCAATAAAATGGATGAAAGCGGTGGGTGGAGGTTAATAATTATGTCATTGCTGTTAGTTGGGACGTGAAGAAAACCAAGTTTGAGAATCACTGCCACAGTTTCTTTTTACCCTGGTTTATAATAGTGTAGTGCAGTAGTTCTCAACGTGGGCGACATCCGTCCGTGGGGGAGGGGGGGGGGGGAGGAGAGCATTGGTCTTAAGGCAAGGTGTTCGTCTCTCATGCCGAAAGTACCGGGTTCGGTTCCCGGTCGGCGCAGGCATGTTGGAAACTTGGGGTGACTTTCCTGTCCCTGGTCCTATGGTAAGTATTGGAATCAAGTACCGTCCTAGTCTTCACGAGGACCAAGAACTCGGATGGCCCGTGTACACGTTACGTCCTTTAAAGATACCTTCGCAGTTGGAAGTCGAGGAGAGCAAGTCTAACAAGGCTGGCTGCCCGGAGAAAATGGACCCCCCCCCTCCCCAAACCACCCCCTTCCAGGGGTTCAAACAAGTCTACGAACACAAATACTACAACAGCAAAATAACAAAAAGTTAAAAACAAAAACAACAAAAACAAGAAAAAAGAGGTGCAAAAGCCAAGGGCAGAGAACGGTCTAAAACTAAGACGACGACACTGCAATGAATGGCAAACTAAGACGACGACACTGCAATGAATGGCAAACTAAGACGACGACACTGCAATGAATGGCAAACTAAGACGACGACACTGCAATGAATGGCAAACTAAGACGACGACACTGCAATGAATGGCAAACTAAGATCGGTAGGACAGGAAGTAAAATAATGTACAACATTATACAGGTCGACACGCAATTTACGTAAGTGATAGAGCGTTGCTTAAAATTTATTCAACCTTTGTTACAGAGTCAAATGTTTTCTCTCGAAAATAATCTAATTTGTTTGACAATTTGTGTGACATGAAGGATGCACTCTATGATTTTGAAGTTGCAACAAACTGTATAATAAATGTTTATGTGGGTGCTGTTCTAATACTAATACTTATGTCTGAAATTGCTATGTGTGGGCGATGAATGTAAAATCAATTCAGCTACAGAAATGTAAATCTACTGTCTTTTTTTCTGTGCCCTTTCTCTTCTGGTGATTTGTCTTTAGTGAAACAGCGAATCATTTCAGACTTTCTCTCTACGACGAAGGTTATTTCTCCCATCGCTTTTTGTCTGTGTGTCTATCCGTGTGTATGTACCTTTCTGTCTGTCTCTCCTCTCGCTTTCTCCCTCCCTCTCTCTCCTCTCTCTCTCTCTCTCTCTCTCTCTTACTCTCTCCCCCTTTCTTTCTTTCCTTTCTCTCTGTCTCTCTGTCTCCTTTCTCTCTCTCTCTCTCTTACTCTCTCTTTCTTTCTTTCCTTTCTCTCTGTCTCTCTGTATCTCCTTTCTCTCTCTCTTTCTCTCTCTCTCTCTTTCTTTCTTTCCTTTCTCTCTGTCTCTTTTCTCTCTCTCTTTCTCTCTCTCTCTCTCTCTCTATCTCTCCCTCTCTCTTTCTCTCTCTCTCTGGTATTTTGTATGTGGGGGGTAGGTTAGTTTGATGTCAGACGGGTCATTACTTTGTCTCTGTTCTGTATTCATAATAATTTCTTTTCTTTAATTTCTTTATTATCATTTTTGAGGAGAATTTTGATTTTTGGCTGTGTGTGTGTCTGTGTGTATGTGTGTATGTGTGTGCAAATGATTAATAATTGTGTTTTTGTTACATAAAATAAATCGAGTTGCCGAAAAAGACCCGTTTTTTACGTCCCGGCTACAGGCGTAGCTGGCACAGCGTGCGCAGCCGGGCTATTCTTCTTATAATGTCATGGTATTCGAAGCACTATGCAAGCACTAGTAGTGTCTGAAGTTGCCAACATTTACTACGGGTGTTGTGTTATGAGAGTCGTCCATTACCTGTACTTAACTCTAGTTTTGTGGTCAAATCAATGGATGTCCAAGAAGAGAGGGAGAGAGATGAGAGAGAGTGAGCGAGAGAGAGAGAGAGAGAGATTTTCGTTTATACTGCGCCCAGGCACCATAAATGCCATTTTGCAACTTTCATGGTCTATTTGGGTACTTTATTTATGTTTAGTATTCAGAGCATCATCAATTTAAATTTCACAGATGGAACTAACTAATTCCGTATAAATGTTATTACACTGGTAAAATTCTCAGATATTGTTTTGTACACATTTGAAAAGAATTAATTTTTGTATAAAAATTCTTAAATCAAGTTATAGATCTGAG